>JAECMU010127545.1:7915-20172 GCA_016106625.1 Dracogyra subfuscus
ACAGTGTCAATCCCCCCACCCAAACCAAGCAGACTACCACAAGCCATTGTTACAGAGTTTAATTAAGAGCTAGACTAACCCCTCTGGATGTTGACTGGACACAGTGTCAATCCCCCCACCCAAACCAAGCAGACTACCACAAGCCATTGTTACAGAGTTTAATTAAGACCAAGACTAACCCCTCTGGATGTTGACTGGACACAGTGTCAATCCCCCCACCCAAACCAAGCAGACTACTACAAGCCATTGTTACAGAGTTTAATTAAGACCAAGACTAACCCCTCTGGATGTTGTCTGGAACGCGAGGCGACGCTACTCAGAGCTTCGATTGTATTCGACAGGTCCGCCTGAAACACAATACTACAGGTCAGTAACACACTAGAGTACATTTATTTATTTGTAAATCATTGACTATCAGATGTCAACGATTTAGTAATTCTCATATAGTAACAGAGGGGGGAAAGTTTTTAATTAACGACACATTCAACACATTTTATTTATGGTTATATGGCATCAGACGTATTGTTAAGGCCCACACAAATATTGAGAGAAAACCTGGTATCGCCACTTCATAGACTATTCTTTTGGATTAGCAGCAAGGGATCTTTCATATTCACTTTCCCACTGACAGGACAGCACATACCACAATCGTCGATATATCAGTCATAGAGCACTGGATGGGATGGGGAAATCTCAATCACACAATGGGCTAATTGAGGTGAATGAATGAATGGATGGATGAATGAATGTAATTTATTAGTGCACCATCCCACAGACCTGATAGTACTTATCAAGGCCTTTGTTACACCAGTTGTGGAGCACTGGCTGGAACGAGAAATAGCCAACGAGTCCACCAATGGATAGTCATAGAGAAAACTACATTCTTTCATCAGTAGCAAGGGATCTTTCATATTCACTTTCCCAGTGACAGGACAGCACATACCAGTCATTGATATATCAGTCATGGAGCACTGAATGGGATGGAAAAATCACAATCACACAATGGGTTCAGTGAGGTGAATGAATGAATCACTGTAATTTATTATTGTACAATAAAGACAGCCAGCACCTCCCCCAACTCCTCGAATGAACGAACGAACGAAGAAAGGAAATATTTTATTTAATGATGCACTCAGGACGTTTTATTTACGGTTATACAGCGTTGGACATATGTTTAAGGACCACACATATATTGATGGTGTTTGTTTTTGAATTTTTATTTTTTTATTTTTTTGTTTAACGATGCACTCAACACATTATAATGACGGTTATATTGGCATCGGACATATGGTTATGTCGAGAAAAAAACCCAGTGGTTAGCTGACGGGGATCGATCCTAGACCGACCGCGCATCAGGCGGGCACTGTACCACTGGGCCATGCTGCCCGCTATATTGATGGAGGAAACTGAATGAACGAATGACCAAATAACAGTTTTAATGGATAACAAATGGCCCCATGGCATACCTCATTGAGAATGCCAGTGTGCTTGTCGTCAATGCAGAACCTCTGTATGAGCTGTATGCAGAAGGACACGCCGATGTGGTTAAGGCCGCCCTCCATGACCTGCGCGAGGTACGCATCATACTGCTGCATGTTCACCAGCTGGTTGCGGATCAGGCAGTCGATCGCGTCGAGATTGTACTTGTAGTCGTCACGACGCTGGATCAGACACCTGCAGCACAAAGGTAGGTATTGTCCAATTAGCCACATTATTAATAAACGGCAGTACCCGTTCAATGATCGAGAGACAAGATAAGGAATGTGGAAGTGGACAGCAAAATTTGAGGTGATAGTTTAGAAAGAATCAAGATGGAATTCAAAGGAGAGACAGAAAAAGGGGCAGTGGCATTAAAAATAATCAAAGTTAATAAATATATGGCTGCTGTGATATGATATTTTGACTGTCCTGACCTGCTGAAATATAAAACTATCTAGAAACAAAAGGTGATTTATATCAGTAAGCAGCAGCCAGTGTTTTCAACAGCTGATGCCATTTCCCCCTCCATCGATTCTTCTTACAACTATATACACCTGACTGAAACATTCTCAAACATTCAACTTTAAAACATTACTGGACCCAAGGAATAGACAAAAAAGGTGAAGATTTACAACAAACCTGGTGACTTCTTTGCTTGTCCACTGTGGGCCGTACGCTCTCGGGTCGTGCAAGCCTTTGAGAACTACGAGGTGACATTCGCGGAATCGCAGAAGCATTTCCTGGTCTGTGGTCGTCAACGTGGACATGGAATATTGGTCTAGCAGACCCTCGACCGCCTGGAACAGGAAACAGTTTTATTACAATGCAGTCAGCAGGTATCAAAATGGAGGAGGTAGAAGAATAAGGCATGACATTATTAGCATTTTAATAAAAGCAGAGTTGCACTGTAGTTAATTCACTAAATAACAAAACACAATATTATCTGGAAATATATACTATAGATTTATCCTGAAAATACTTTAAATGAATGTTTATCAACACCTCAGCTATTGGGTGTTGTACAAAGATAAGTATATGAATATGATAAATCTACCAGCTACATAATCATCATATTGCCCTTATTATTGATATGCTGGCATCCAACTGGATTACAGCTTTGTGGTAGTGTTCTAAATATAACGACGCACTCAATACATTAAATTATATCGGCGTCAGACATATGGTTATGTCTAGAAAAAAACCCAGTGGTTAGCTGACGGAGGATCGATCCTAGACCGACCGCGCATCAGGCGGGCACTGTACCACTATAAACATACCTTCTGCAGGAAAGCTATGGCTGTGATGATCTCGCAAGAGTTCTAACAAGTAGTGACAGAGGCCCAAGTGATAAACATACCTTCTGCAGGAGAGCTATGGCTGTGACGATCTCGCGAGAGTTGCGCGCCAGCAGTACGGCCTCCAGTAAGCTGTGAACTTGGCCCCCCATGGGGCTGGTGGTGGGGATTCCCATCATCTGCTGCAAGTGCTGCTCAATCTCGCGTGCTATCTTGTCGTATATGAGGGTGATGTCGTCCGGGGCATACGACTGGAACAAAACACAACACTCTGTTACTGATATCAAGCACAAAGACTAGAAAAACCATTATATGCTTTACGAAAGAAAGAAATGTTTTATTTAACAACTCACCAGATTTTAATAACGGTTATATAACGTCATACAATACAGATATTAAGAGAGTAAACCCGCTGTCACTACTTCGTGGTTTACTCTTTTCGATTAGCAGGAAGGGATCCTTTATATGCACCATCCCACACAGGGTAGTACATACCACGGCCTTTGATATACCAGACATAGTGCACTGGATGGAATGAGCATTTTCTTAACAATATCTCAGCAGCATTTTTAACTACAGCAATTTATTGTCTAATATTATGGTTATTTTCACACAAGCTTAAGTTGGAAATCCTGCTCTTGTCATATAAGCCACTTCTACCGAATAGCTGCAAATGATTTTTTTACATGCACTTTTAGTAGGGCAGTGGTAAAAAAACACACCCACTCATTAAAGGTGACTGATGATTGATCTAATGACTCACTGTCAAACACATTAGCACTCAACTAAATCCTGCACACTACAAAGACTGGGAACATTTACCACAGGAGTCCAGTTGTTAAACATTTATGTATTTAAGTATCAATTTTTAACAGAAATGGATATTGTTTTTACTCACTGGAGTAGGCTTTGTGATGCCAGGAGGCAGTGTGCTGTCAGCGACGGGCAGGAATCCGGGGATATTCCTTGCAAACTCGTCATACACAGCAATCTGCTGTGTCGTCACTCCTCCAACCTGAAAACATCAGACAGATTATAACATATATATATATATCAAAGGGACACATTTTTATTTTATCAGATGAGAGGAGAGGACCAGGCATTGTAATCCTAATGGCTTTGATATATTTGCCCCCAAACAATAAACAGTTTAAAATTAAGTTATGTTTTTTGTTTAACAGCACTACCAGAGCACACTGCTTTCACAATTCTATAGAGAAAATGTATTACATTTTTCAATTATTAGAACAGACAGGATAGCACATACCACAGCCTTTGATATACAAGTTGTGGTACACTAGCTGGGATAGGAAATAAGACTGACCATGCATCAAGCGAGCACTACGTCCCATCCCATAATAAACATAGTATACAAGTGGGAGTATCATACAGTTTAAAGGGACATACCCTAGTTTCAGTTCATGAAAATTAACATTAAGTTTAGTTTAATTTACAAACCTGTAACACATTTTTATAAAGTTACAATTGAGTGAAACACGAGTCTTTGACTTTGTAATGGTGAAATACCCTCTAAAATAGAATAAAACTCGACTACACAACTGTTACTTCTCAGAGGCATGTGCCTTTTTAAAAATATGAGAAATGCATTTTGTGTTATTAAAAAACATCAGGATGACCAAAAACACTTCGAATGTATGGAAATGGATACTTTAAACAATAAAATTTAAGTAAAGAATTATTTCAGTTATCAAAAAACGCCTCTGATAGTCAAAACTATGTCTTAGTGTTTAAAAACTAGGGTATGTCCCTTTAACCTAAATTACAAGCCTGGTAATGTTTAGGTTTCAATCGATTTATCAAGTGTTCAATTTACATTATCACAATAAAATCAGATACACTGGTATTTTGTTATTCATTTACATCAGTGATCTTGTACTGATGATTGTGGAGATCTTTAGGTTTATTTGTGTGGAGGTTGGAAAACTTCACACCTAACTGTGTGTGTGTATTATAAAAAGTTTGGTTTAACCGTGTGTGTGGATTATAAAAAGTTTTGTTTAACTGTGTGTGCATTATAAAAAAATTGGTTTAACTGTATGTGTACATTATAAAAAGTTTAGTTTAACTGTGTTTGTAGATTATAAAAAGTTTGGTTTAACTGTGTGTGGATTATAAAAAGTTTGGTTTAACTGTGTGTGTAGATTATAACAAGTTTGGTTTAACTGTGTGTGGATTATAACAAGTTTGGTTTAACTGGGTGTGGATTATAACAAGTTTGGTTTAACTGTGTGTGTGGATTATAAAAAGTTTGGTTTAACTGTGTGTGGATTATAAAAAGTTTGGTTTAACTGTGTGTGTAGATTATAACAAGTTTGGTTTAACTGGGTGTGCATTATAACCAGTTTGGTTTAACTGGGTGTGGATTATAAAAAGTTTGGTTTAACTGTGTGTGGATTATAAAAAGTTTGGTTTAACTGTGTGTGGATTATAACAAGTTTGGTTTAACTGTGTGTGTAGATTATAACAAGTTTGGTTTAACTGTGTGTGGACTATAATAAGTTTGGTTTAACTGGGTGTGTAGATTATAACAAGTTTGGTTTAACTGGGTGTGGACTATAACAAGTTTGGTTTAACTGTGTGTGGATTATAAAAAGTTTGGTTTAACTGTGTGTGGATTATAACAAGTTTGGTTTAACTGTGTGTGTAGATTATAACAAGTTTGGTTTAACTGTGTGTGGACTATAACAAGTTTGGTTTAACTGGGTGTGTAGATTATAACAAGTTTGGTTTAACTGGGTGTGGACTATAACAAGTTTGGTTTAACTGGGTGTGGATTATAACAAGTTTGGTTTAACTGGGTGTGGACTATAACAAGTTTGGTTTAACTGGGTGTGGATTATAACAAGTTTGGTTTAACTGGGTGTGGATTATAACAAGTTTGGTTTAACTGTGTCAGGAATGTATAACTTGCCTTCAATCTGATCTGCTCGGGCATCCTCTCTGCCTGGTAGGTCAACACAACCGGGTCGCAGTAACGCCGACCCTCTGTACGAGCATGCTTCCTCAGGTCAAATTCCTGCAATCAGAGAATATTTTGCTTAGCGGGAATATAACGAGAAGTAAACATACTCCTCAGGTCAAACTTCTGCCGTCAGAGAATATTGTTTTTAGAGGGAATATTACAAGAAACAAACATACTACTCAGGTCGAACTCCTGCAATCGGAAAATATCGTGTTTAGAGGGAATATGATAAGAAATAAAAATTCACAAAGAACTAGACTCTACATCAAGGAAGACACAATGAAGCAAGATTCATTCACTAATTAAAGGGGACAAGAAAAATCATAACAAAATCTCAATGAGATGCTTAATCTATCTTCCAATTAAGGTTTTTAGTACCATCGTTTGCCAAAATTATAGTGCCTAATTCTTTTTCAATTATCAGAGATTACAATTAGATGCGTTTAAAAGTCTTAAACGTGAAAACATTATGACAATGCAGAGTCGCATCAATGTTTCTGCTTTGTCACTTACAACTATTACTATCAATTTGTTTTCATAAATTTCGCTATCTTCTACTTACTATGAACTGCATAAAATGTTTAATAGACAGGGAAGCCTGTAGTTTTAAGACCTGTAACTCACCGTGGCAAGACGTTTGTCCATTTCAGGAATGGCTCTTTCCACGGCCGTTTTCTGGATAAATGCACACGCCAGCTCAGAATTATCCTGCGCAACAAGTTGGGCGGTTTCTTCAACGATTGCCTTCTGGGCTGCTGTCGCTCCCTGCAACGTAATCAGTGACGGAATAAGACAGAGAAAGAGAGAAATGTTTTATTTACTGATGCACTCCACACATTTTATTTATGGTTGTCTGGCATCAGACATATGGTTAAGGACCACACAGATATAAGAGGAAACCCTCTGTCGCCACTTCATACCTTTTCGATTAACAGTAAAGGATCTTTTATATGCATCATCCCACAGACAGGGTTGTACATACCACAGCCTTTGATATACCAGTCGTGGTGCACTGGCTGGAACGAGAAATAGCCCAACGGGCCCACTAACGACCTGCATCAGGCGGGCGCATTACCACTGAGCTACATCCCGCCCGTGATGGAATAAAAATAAAATTCTTAAACATATTTCATGTTCATTTTATTATTACAGAATATTTACAACATATTTTATAATAAAATGAACACAAAGGTAATCATGATCAGACTAGAAAAACCCCGAAAACTTACCCGCAGCACGGACAAGAATGCCATTTTGAGGTTGTTGGTAATACTGAGGAAAAGCGGCTCTCTGCAGGTAATGAGGGCAAGGCCGGCGGTGATGTTTCGAACCATGAAGTGAGCGGCTGATCTCATGCGCATCTCTTCAGGGTCAAGGGCAAAGTCCTAGAAATAAAAACAAAAAATATAGTCAAGTCTCATACACAACTCTTCAGGGGGGAAAACCCCACCCCAAAAACAATGAAACACAATTTATACATAACAGGCTGTCCAGAACAACCTTATAAAAAAGCAGGACAGAAAATGGAATGAAATTATAGAAAAAGGACAAAAGTAGAAAAATAGAAGGAAAAACTAGGACAAAAGTAAGAATGAAACAGTACGTAGCAACATTATGCATGCTCATACTGGAAAAATTATTGTGTTAAATTCAAAAAGTGGTATTCTTCATCTTCTCGTTCAGTTTCAAATGCTCACTAAACTCCGAGATGTGCTGCATCAATGAACTGGATCGTCAGATGAAGATCACCAGGGCCACCCCATAGCTTTTCTTTGATGCTCTTTCCTTCTGGTTCGATGTTTTGCCTATGTTTTGGAGGAGAGGGTAGCTTTGAACAATGTTCTTCAAGAAGTAGTATTATTGAGAATACACGTAACCATTTTTATGTGGTGCTCAGTCTGATGTAAGAGTCTGATTTGAGTGCGATCTTGATGGATCTATATAGAGAGACAAAAGTGTGTCTTACTTTGCGGACTATCTGCTCACATGTGGTCAGTGCGATCTTAATGGACCGCTCAACGACAGGTGGGAGGAGCTCCTGCACGGACCGGTCGATGGCTTGGCGAACGCATGGCTTCAGCTGAGGGTTCTGGTGCAACAGTGCGATCTGAAACACAACAGGTCATTATGCTCTGGGACAAGATGTTTAAGTATAAAACAGTTCATCAATCTTTAGTTGATGTCTTAAGTATAAAACAGTTCATCAATCTTTAGTTCATAATATTTAAGTATAAAACAGTCAGTTTATTAATCTTTAGTTCATGATGTGCAAGTATAAAACAGTTCATCCATTTTTAGTTCATGATGTGCAATTATAAACCTGTTTACAGGCGCGGATTTAGTGGAGGGCCCCCCCTATTTTTGGGGTCAAGTTATTTTTTTTTAATTAACTATAGCATACACTAGAGTGGAATTACACAATAATGCACTTATTTCATGCCCTCGGGCACCGCCTATTTCAAAATCCTGGATCCGCGCCTGGTTTATGTCAATCTTTGGTTCATGATGTGCAAGTATAAAACAGTTCATCGATCCTCAGTGCATAATGTTTAAGTATAAAACAGTTTTTAGTTCAGATTAATCCTGTGTACAGTATACACATCTCTAAACAAGCTCCATCTTGTTTAAAAGGAAGAGAATATTTGTTTAATGATAACTTTAAACTACGGCTATTTTTTTGTTTAATGATACCTCTAAACATTCTAAACTACGGCTATTTTTTCTGTCTATTATAAAGTTAATTAGACACGTGGGAAAGAGGCGGGGGAGGGACAGTAGAATAAGAGAGATCTGCACTCACCTGGTCATTGATGATAATGTGCTGTGCCAGCCCGGTGAAGGACGATGCATTGATGTCGTGAAAGTTGTACTGCGGCTGCGGAGGCAGACTCGGGGTGGTGGAGCTGGCAACTGATGTGGGTGTCGTCAGCGTGGTAGCCGAGGAGACAACCGTCGGAGGAACTGTCATTGACAAGATTGGAACCACCGATTCCTCGGGCTGCGGAGTGTTACCAGTCTTCTGCGGGGCATGGGGAGACAACTGGCATTCAATGGTGTGGAGACGCATCGGATCTTTCAGGTAGTTGGTGGGCTTCAGTTCCTAATAAAAACAATCATCATCGTGTAAAAGCTTTCATTAATGATTTGAAAAAAAAAAAAAAAAATTAAAATTAAAAGCTGTAATCTAATTATTCAATACCTCTATTTCGAATTTGAGATTTAACCATAAACTCATACTGATATCATGGTCCAGTGTTTTACACAACACCTCTATTTTAACCTTGAGATTTATCTATAAACTCACATTGATATCAGATTTATCTATAAACTCACATTGATATCAGATTTATCTATAAACTCACACTGACATCGACCCCCGATGTTTTACACAACAACTCTATTTCAAAGTATAATCTCAGTGACATTGAGTCCCAGTGTTTTACACAACTCCTCTATTTCAAACTTCATATTCAACTATAACCTCAGTTACGTCGAGCCCCAGTGTTTTACACAACACCTCTAGTTCAAACTTGAGACTGAACTATAAACTCACAGTTACGTGGAGCCCCAGTGTTTTACACACCTCTATTCCAAACTTGAGACTGAACTATAAACTCACAGTTACGTCGAGCCCCAGTGTTTTACACAACACCTCTATTTCAAACTTGAGATTCAGCTTCAGGTCGGGCTCCATGTGCAGTTCTGCCAGGACGTTCATGATCGCCATCGTCCACGGATTCGGCGGCTTGAAAACCTGACAACACAGAGTCACATATTAGTAAATCATTTCAACATTTTGATTTCCAAATCATGCGATATTTCAAGTCAATTAAAAATTGTGTAGCGATGTCTAAAACTTGCTTAGCGAATCGTGATGAAACACTGAATAAAATGTTCCCACAAAATAAATATGATTTTCTATTAATTTTGGCGTATTGTTTTTAGGATTGGTTTGTGTGGTGTGGGGTTTTTTTTATTAATGATTGAGAAAACCCAAGAACTGACCTTGCTGAGGACTACATGCTTAAACTGTAACTGGATATAAGCCCGAAAATAAACTGAAAAGAATGAAATACCATATTCTGTGACCGGTATATCTGGCATGAACTGTGTGTGTGAACTGACCTTGCTTTTAGCACAGGACTCAAGGACCTTGGCAGTGAATGGCACAACGTAGAGCAGTTCCTGGGCTCCCTTCTGGTAGGCCTCGTACAACAGAGCTTTCAGGTCGATATCCTGACGGGAACAAACACAGTTCATCAGAGGTCAACACTAATCACTCGATGGTAACAAACATATCTATACATATATATTATCAGAGAACAGCACAAATCATTTGATGGTAACAAACACATATACACATTTCATCAGACGTCTGCACTAACCACTTGGACGTAACAAATATATGCACACATTTCATCATAGGACAGCATCAACCATTTCACATAAAAAAGGTATACACACATTTCATCAGAGGCCAGCACCAATTGTTTGAATGGTTCTCCACCCGATCATTCATTTAACTATCGGCAAAAACCCAGACTAGCGATGGTTTATTAATGTCACAAAATGCTCTTATCAAATTATTGTAGAGCTTCAAAATCAAACAGCATTTCACATATGACAAATATGTTTTGAGAGTTTACAATAGATAACAGTTTATTAAACGAAATCTGGGTAAACCATCGTACAGGAATATTTACATACTTATGACACACATAAACATCATAGTAACAGGTAACAAGTTTATTATTCTATTTATTGTAAGTGCGTGTTTTTTGTGTTACTGTTGATATTTTATCAGTATCTCCATTATGTTAAATTTACACAGACAATTTATATATTAAAGAGTCTCTTACAATCTGTAGAATAGGTTTGTTCTTGCCCAGAGTCAGCATTCCCAGCCAGTGACCCAGATTCTTCAGCAGAGTCCTGTCGGAGAAGTTAGCAACCCCCTTGTCGCTTCTCAACAAAACCTAGAGAAGAAAACGCCAGTAAATTAATCAACAATTCAACGTACCAGCAGGCATTTTTACACTTGCCTCATACAATATTTATAGATGTTATTTCAAGCTTCCGTCAAATGTGATTTGTATCTTACTGAGCAAAGTCTGTAATCGTAAGTCACAAGTTTATATATACAAGACTAATAAATAATAATAATAATAATAATAAAAATGTTTAAAGAACAAGAATTGCTCAAAATTAAATATCTCGCCTATCATAAATGTGTTCGATGCATTGAGGAATATCCACGTATTTAATGCACTGTGAGGAACATCCACATGTTCCATGCGATGTGAGGAACATCCTTGTGTTCAATGTACTTGAGAAACAACGATGTGTTCGATACACTGTAACAAACATCCACGTGTTCAATGCACTGTCAGAAACATCCACGTGTTGTTGTTTTGTTTTTTTTGTTTAACAACACACTCAACACATTAGAATTATGGTTATATCGGCGTCGGACATATGGTTATGTCGAGAAAAACCCCAGTGGTTAGCTGACGGGGATCGATCCTAGACCGACCGCGCATCAGGCGGGCACTATACCACTGGGCTATGCTGCCCACTTCCACGTGTTCAATGCACTGTGAGAAACAACCATGTGTTCGATGCACTGTGACAAACATCCACAGGAGCAAGTGAAAACCATGTTTCAACGCAAACAGTAATGCTAAAGTTTGGTGCAGAAGTTGACCCTGTCACAGCCATTGCCACAAAACCAATAATCTTGTCTTCTTTAATTAATAAATTTAATATACTAAAACACTAAAAATAATTTTAAAAGGAAACAAATAAAAATAAAAAAACAGTGTGCGTTGTACCTTGATATTTCTGAATGTCTCCTTGACGACGGTGTTGGTGATATCCTGCATCTGTAGGACATCGAGGAAGTTCGAGTACAGCGTATGGAAATTGGGCTCGATGCTGGCTCGCTTCATGACCAAGTACTGGGCGCACCACGTCATGTACTTACTGACTTGTTCCTTCAACTCCTCACCCTACAAATAACACACACATTTATTAACTGGGCGCACCACATCATGTACTTACTGACTTGTTCCTTCAACTCCTCACCCTACAAATTTACCACTGTCGTGGCAACATGAGAATTAGAAATAAACCTGTTTGATCAAAAGTATTAAGCAGAAAATCAAAGTAAAGAATTCAGAATAACTTACAATCCGAATAAATATTGAATATTGAATTATAACTAGAATGGCAATAACTATGTTGTATTTAACATTCTGCAGATGTTAATGCTGGTTATACAGTCGCAAATATTTGTTGTACCATCTCCTCTCTGCGTCACCAGTAAAATTCTATTTGTGACTGTAAAACCACCATGAAGGTCCACAAATGGTCAAATACAACACAGTTATCTCCTAATTCAAAACTATCAAGAGACAAAACAGTTATCATGAACGCACCTTGGCAGTCATGTTGGCGAGGGACAGGTTGTTGAAGATGAAGAACACTTTGTCCTGCAGCTG
>JAECMU010127563.1:0-20798 GCA_016106625.1 Dracogyra subfuscus
GGGCATTCCCCGAATAACCACGCTGCCAAAACAATTTACCAAGCTCGTGTAACAAGAACGCGTAATCGTCCTATGCGACGTAGGTTAAATAGAAAAGAAAAAAAAAAAACAATAATGAAAATAAGTTATTAAAAATAATAAAAACATGTACTGAATGATAATAAGCATATACATTAGTTTATTTTACAACAGACGCATTTTAAACGTCGACAATCTCGACTAGTTAGGTCTTTGCATATAATAGATAAATGTATCGTTAGCCGTATGCGAAAAAGTCTAAACATCTGGATCACGAACACCTTCATTTTCCACGTTGTAAAATTCATTAGTATACAAAATATGCCATAACAGCTGACTTGGGATAGGAAATGTTACATGTTTTAAAGAATACGCTGAACTAACCGATGTAGATATACGATGTGACTATATATACGAAGGCCGTGCATAAAGCCTCTGCTAACGAGGGCTGGCTATTTTCACAGCAAACATGTATATAGGCGGTAAATAAGTTTTTGATTCATCCATATTACTGAACTATCAGGAACAGGATGAATACATACTAATTCCCGTACTGAACTGTCAAAATAATTAATAATAATAAAAAGATAATATTAATAATAATACACAATTATTATTATTATTATTAGCCAATTATACCTTTTTGGGGTGGAGAGTGCGGTGTTTTATCTGGGATAGTTTTGACTGTACAAATGCAAGATTAACGTGCATACACACATGCACAAACGAAACGATGAACTTGTCCCTGCACGTAGAATTGGATTCAACTGGGTTAAGTAATAATTCATTCTAACTAAAATTAGCTCCACTATTACATATGGATCTAACAGCAGCCTGCTGGAGCCCATGTCCAGCTGACCTTTCGACTAATCAACACCAAAACATGCGACAGTACACTGGGTTTTTTTGGGGTTTTTTTTAAGCTATACATTAAACCGAATGACCACTTTGCAAACAAGACAAAATAATTTGATGATAATAATAATAATAATAATAATAATAAATGGTGAATTCATATATTCGCAACTATTTTCGTTATGAAATTAATAATATATTGTTTCATTATTTGCCATGTATATAGCCGTTTGTCAAGTATCTCTACACGGTGGTTGATTATATTAAATTCAAAAATACATTATACGGTTGTCGTATATATTATTATAGCCACATTACTACGAATCTATTCAGCCGTAATTTTGTAACTTATAAACATGAAGAGTTCTAACTTTTAAAAATTAAGCGTGTTATGGAATTCCCTCGATCGTAGTTCAAATAAAATGTTTTTGATCACACAGTAACTAGGTTTAGTATTCCAAATGAATGTAATTTCCATTTATAACTCATATTTAGAGAAATAAGGCCCACTAAATCCGTGATTGTGTTCCTTTAAATATGCCATATTTAATTACATATTGACGTTTCCTTCTTCGGACGGTGAATACAGATTTTGTTATGTAGGGCTACAGCCCTAACATGAAAAATATGTAAATAAATTAATAAAAAAATTCCAATTTTCTTTAAACATATATAAATACATCATGCTTAGGTATATCTTTGTGCCAAACATGTACAATTACACCTCGGCATTCGCAACTGAGTACTGTTGTTGTCTCAAGCTGTAAATAGTCTGTCACCAAAGTACTATGTGGTGTTTGTGTCCAATCTTTTCTTTTGCGATCAAATACACACGTCTTTCTTTGGATACAATCCTTTAATAAACCGTAAAAAGACGACCCCGATCGTTTAAAGTGTTTTTTACACACAAAGGCCGCGCAGTACGGCATTGTTGGGACTGAAAAGATCGTAAGCCCCTTACTCCATATATAAACAGTTAACAACAATGGAAGCGTACTCGGCTCTGACGTCACTTCCAGTTTTTCCGAAAGCTCACGAAGAAATATGCATAAATCATGCTTTGATACTGATCGGTGTAATTTCTTCGTTTTAAGATAACTACACATATTTTATTGTTATAAACTTATTTGTATATTATTTTTATATTATTTATCTTTTAAAATGAGCTATAATATGGTTTCGTGTCATGTTTCCTTTAAACTTTATTTCCACCTTTATATCCAATTAAGTTTCAAGCACTCTGTCCTGGGCACACACCAAGGTTGGTATTGATCCATACACAGCCTGTAATTAATATTGTGCTGCAGGTTAACTCCATTTGTAGATGGCTGCTGCTACTAATAACTTCATAAATACACATACAGTGGACTCTGTCTAAACCGGATTCACTAGGGATCGATGAAATATGCTGGTTTAGACACAGTGCCGGTGTAGACAGATTTCATCCAGAGTTACAGTTCTTGCAATATAGTGATCTGAAAATGCCAAATAAGACATCTGTGTAAGTAGGACTAAGCAACACTACCTGCACCTGTTACAACAGGTTTGGTTCAGTGTTTATTAAGCCTTTAAAGAGGTGCAATTATTTCATAACTCTTTGGTGTCCCAATTTCTGGGGTACTGCTCCCATTGTTTAAAAGGTGGCCATAAGTAGACAGAATAGACAGTATCCGGGTTAGGCAGAGTTTTATTCATGATAAATTAACGGTAGCTGGGTGGGGTTTTACAACTGTGTCGGTTTACAAAAAAATCTGGTTTAGACAGAGTCCACTGTATATGCGAACTCCACATCTGTTCTTTCAATTCATTAATATTGTTTTACAGTCGCTAATATTTTATGTTTTAACTTTTTCTTTCTTTTTTCAGATCTTGTCTGTATGCATACAAGCAGTATTTAACATTTGGTGGAACAAACCTATTTTCTTCTCTCTTTTTCAGGCAAGACGCATACAATGTTGGGATCTCCCAGTGACCCTGGTATCATAACTCGTGTTATTAATGGTCTCTTCAAGATGATAGCAGAAAACAGTGACAGTGATTCACAATACAAATACTCTGTGTCATTTTCCTATCTAGAGATCTATAATGAGAAGGTAAGTCTAGTAATTATCACCTGAAAAGTATAGAACTCAACTCAGCAATAACGTCAACAAAAAGCATGTGAGAGCAGTAAGTACCTAACAGCCCTTTGAAAATAGTAAGAACTCTCGTTTCATTCACACATCTCTCACACAAATCTAGTTTTTCATAACATATTTTTCTTTTGCATAGTAAATTTAGGCCTCTGAAAACTGAAAAATTTGTGGTATGGGTTAACAAAAACAAAATTTAAGTAACACATTTAATTTTTGCTTAATCCATCAGGACCATGTAAACGATATGTAAGTTAATGCTCAAATGAATAAGGGCTTACACAAATCTAGACTTACATGATGAAATTATTGTTCTTGCAATTTTTAGACGTCTGCATTAACTTGGTCATGAAGGTTGACATAAAAATTAAGCATGGTAGCTGAATTTGTTTTTTGCATAATCCATAATTTTAAAATAAGAAATTCCTACAGTTTAATCACCTTTTTTTTCTTCTTTTTTTTGACTTGTGCCTCTATCCAATTAAGGTTCAGGCTCGTCTCTCCCACACTCAATCTCGGGTATGGCCAGTGGTCGAGTGTAGGACAGAATGACTAGTACTTGTAGGGAAGTGTGTTTTGTTTTGGTCATTTAAAATGTCCATGCTTTTAAAAGATCCAAACTTTAGTAACATCTGAACTGCTGTATGCACATCTAATAGCCGATCATTAATAATCAGTGTGCTCTAGTGGTGTCGTTAAACAAAATAAACTAACTGATATGAATCTGATTGTTTATCTGTTCAGGTGCAGGATCTGCTGGAACCAAGCAACAGTGATTTGCCCATTAGAGAGGATGGGGAACACAACATCTTTATTGCGGGACTAGCGGAGAAGACGATTACAAATTTTGACGAGTTTAAGCTCCTTTTTGGTCCTGCTTCAAATAACAGGTACAGTTGCCAGTGTCGTTTGATGGTATTCTGAGATTATGTGCATGTACTTGACATGTAATATGATTCATTAATTATGTTATTTTATATTTCAATTTGAACATGAAATAATATTGCACCCTCAAATGTCCACTATTTTTCATTCATCGTCCACTTTTCTAGGTACAACATTTTTCTCAGTTTTGAAAACCTTGAAAAGTACTTTGAACAAAATATTTGGGGTCATTACCTGTGAATAATCTTAGTTCAAAGCTTAGAGAGTGGTTTAAACCTCCCATAAAGTTTGATATTTGCATATTTTGTTGTATGACATAAATACAGTCTGTTAACTTCATTTTGCAAGATTTCCAACTGTCATTTGCCCAGAATAGAATGTAGCTCAGCGGTGCAGCGTTTGCCTGAGGTGCAATGAATACTTTTATATCTATTGCCCTAGATCTTTCGGTTACATAGAGATGCAGGTTTTGGTCGATGGTTTAATACTGTAAAAATACGACATTATAAATAGACTGGTTTTAATAACATGCGAAATATCTCTCTCTAGGAACCAAATGTGTTTGTTGGCTTCTTGCACTTGTTTCCTTTTTTTCGGTTGTCTTTTTGAATTCTTACTGGTAACATTATTAATCTCTATCACTGTTACATGCATATATATCTAGTAATGAATAATTGTATTCATTATATAATATCGGTTCAGTGTTTCTGCCAGAAAGACATTTTTGGAAGTTAATACAACCACTGTCAACAGGGGACCTCTCCCAGAAAGAAAATGGATTACGTTTATGGTAAGGGTTAAGAAAATCAAACTAATGATAAAGAGTAATTAATTTTGTTAAAAAGTTAGGTCTCACTACACAGATGTCATCTGCCATTGAAACCCATGTTAAATTGCCCAACTTCAAATGAAGATTGCCAGTAGAAGGGGTTCTCGTTGGCACTAACAACATACACCAGTGCGAACATAGATTGTATAAGTATTTATTTTCACTCCAAAATTGAGAACATTTCCATCTCATTGTTTTTGCTATCTGGTTGTAGTACCGGTCCCAACAGGTGATTCATTAACCGATTCACTCTGGCTGTCTCTTGTGCTATAAACCTGTCTTCTAAAAGGTTGATGCACAATATTACAAAATAACATGGGCAAAATATAGCCAAAATGCTTACCATTAAACATACATATCCTTTTAATTCTTTACCATTTTCTAGAAGTGAATATGTGAACCATAACACTGTCACAATTAGGAACTATAGTGGACCGTGATGAATAAACTCTCACCCGGAAGTGATTTGTGTAGCAAGACCTTAACTTAAAGAAAAAAAAACTGCTGGCACCATACCCGGTTTACCCTGCTGTTATTTCCTTCTTGTTTGTATCTTATTCTCAGAACTGTAGCTGCAACAAAGCTGAATGACCATTCAAGTCGCAGTCACAGTATTTTGATGTTAAAAGTGCATAAAGTTCAGCAGTGTCCACCATACAGAGAGTACCGTGGTAAAGTCTACCTTATTGATCTAGCTGGATCCGAGGATAACAGAAGGACAGGAAATAAAGGAATACGGTAAGAGATGGATACTTTGAAATTAATTCCAAGTCTAAATAAATTGTATTTGATAACCATGTCACAGATGTAGTTGTTAGGTGAATGGTTATTATTTGGGTTTGTTTTATTTAACAATAGCACTAGATCACATTGATTTATTAATCACCGGCTATTGGATGTCAAGCATATGGTAATTTGACATATAGTCTTTGAGAAGAAACCCGCTACATTTTCCCATTAGTAGCAAGGGATCTTTTATATGCACTAGTAGACTACCCACAGACAGGATAGCACATACCACAGCCTTTGATATACCAGTCTGGTGCACTGGCTGAAATGAGAAATGGGCCTACAGACTGGGTTGAATCCCAAACCAGCTGCATTACGCGAATGCTTTACCACTGGGCTACTTCCTGCCCCATGTTATTTTTTTTTTAAACATGGCTTGTGAAGTATTTTAAACCAGGTTTACAGTATTAATACTACAGAGAAATGTGTTATTAGGTTTTTCATATTAAGAGGTAAACAAATGAATGGATAAAAACAAAACTTACACTACGAATAAATGTTTATACTACAGGTACATGTAATACTTTATGCCTAGTTACATTAATTTGCCAGAAGCCATCTTCCCTAGAAATGCATGTACTTGCATATATACAAATATTAAAGTCATTTTAAACAAGACATTTTGTATTTGAAGTATTGACTCTTTTGAATAAAATGTGCAACCTAGCACATCATATTACTTTGGTTGTCATGACAAGTAATGTTGTATAAATTAAAATTCATTTATAACTCTTTCAGACTGAAGGAAAGTGGTGCAATCAACAAGTCTTTGTTTTCATTGGGAGAGGTTGTGGATGCCATTAACAACAATTTGGTAAAAGCATCTTTTCTTCTCTTTGTTGAATAGGTCTGATACTTTGGATAATACAGATAGATATTTTTTGCAGAACAAACTTGATTTTGAATTCTTATAACAAGGAAACTGCCTAAAAGTAAGGATTACTACTTCAAAAAAACTTGGCTGATTATAAATTTAGTATGCAGGCCCTAATCTAGAATTGAAAAAGTAGGAGAAGCGACTTCTTCCTTTCCAGAAGAAAGGGGCAAAGTTTGATCAAAATAGTCAAAATGAACATTTATCGGTACATTTCGTAAAGTTTTGCCAGTTTCCGCATTCAGTCCGAAAAATTACAAATTTTACACTGTTCTAATTGTAATATTTCAATATAAAATACTACTTCTGGTAATAAAGTTTAAATAAAACAGTTATATGATTCATTACAAATGTGAATATTATTAAGTAGTTGATAATGTGCCGTTATGCTAAAATTAAGTATTAATTAATATTTTATGGTTTTGCTGAAATGAGCGTGGCCAAGTATTAACAACACTTGACTGGTCACAACACACTGCGTACACTTGAGAAACAATAGCCCAGTTATGGGTGTATCTGAAGATTGTCAACATTACACAGCGACATGTATTTAATCTCTTCACAGCAATAACTGGCATGAGTATTAACATTTGTTGATTGATGTTGATAATAAATTGATCAAGGTAAAACATTATTTCATCAAATCAATCAGTCATTATAATGCGCATGTGCAGAAACCATTTCCCATTAATAGGCAGGTTCACAATTACTCGAGGATACAGTTTGATGCCAAAAATAAGCACACATAAGGCAACAAATTAGCTACATTTTTGACAACAAACAAATTGGGATCTTGACATCTGTTGTATGATTTCATTTTTGACAATAAACAAATCGGGATCTTGACATCTGTTGTATGATTTTGTTTTTGACAATAAACAAATCAGGATCTTGACATCTGTTGTATGGTTTTGTTTTTGACAATAAACAAATCGGGATCTTGACATCTGTTGTATGATTTCGTTTTTGACAATAAACAAATCGGGATCTTGACATCTTTTTTTGAAATCAGATTGACTCCAAAGTATTACAGAGACTCACTACTGCTAATAACTTTGCGACTGGAGTCGACTTTCGGCAAAGAAAATGCTCATTTCCCTGGCAAGATTAGGGCCTGGTATGTAGTCTCTGAATTGATATTAATTACAGTGATACAGTTAAATTGATTTGATTATATACTGAAAATATTTACATGTGCAGGAAAAATATTAGTATTTATTACAAATAGTATTTTATTTTAAAACATTCCATACAATTATTGATTATGTATTTGATATTGTTATGTTATTGACTGTTCCAGCCTCGAATCCCTTATAGAAACAGCAAGCTGACTAGACTACTTCAGGTACCCGTATATTTTTTAATTAAAAGTTCATATTTTTTATTAATTTTGCTAATAAAATATTGAGTGAATATGTCACATATAGAATGATTTTAAAACATTACAGAAATTTGTTGAAACTTTAATAAAAAATATGTTCTACATCGGAGGTCATTTAAATCCTGTTTTTCGGGCCGAAATCTTTTTGGGGGTTAGAAAAAACTTGATAATACAAGTTGTGTCAAAAGCTGTAATAATATTTGATTATTATGTTGATGTTCAGAGAAAAATTCTGAAAACTTATTTTTATTTATTTTCTTAATGAAAAATGTCTTAAAAATCACGAACTGTAATATTTCATTAGTAGTGATAAACAAACCATTTGGGAGAGTAATATGTCAATGTTTTGTTTGTTTTCAAACAGGATTCCATCGGTGGATCGTGTCACTCAATAATGATAACAAACATTGCCCCCGAGGAGCACTATTACTATGATACCTACTGCACGCTGAACTTTGCCAGCAAATCTAAGAAGATTGTCAACACAACCACTGTATCTACTTGCATCAGAGAACCATCAAGTAAGAAATCTGTTGTAATATATTTTGAATGGAGGGGGTTGTTTCTGTGGGGTTTAAAAAAAAAAAAATCATCTCCTTTTTTTTCTCGAAATATAATAATAATGGAAGTAGTATTCTAGGAGCTATGTTAAGATATGTGGTTCTTGTTTTGAAAGTACCGGTGTCATGGTCTACAGGCTGGTAGGTACTGGGTTCGGATCACAGTCGAGGCATGGGATTTTTAATCCAGATACCGACTTCAAACCCTGAGTGAGTGCTCCACAAGGCTCAATATGTTGAGTGCGTCGTTAAATAAAACATTTATTTATTTCTTTCTTTCCTGTTTTGAAAGTATACAGGTGACCTTGAATGTAAACAGTGTTTGTGCCAGAAAGAAGTTTTTGGGTATGACGCTATGGACCACAGTCAATAGGGGGTATGATGGACCTCCCCAAGAAAGAAAATGGGTTACATTTATGGTTAGGGTTAAGAAAATCATACAGTAATGATAAGAGTAATTAATTTTGTCAAAAGGTTAACTTTTTTTTTAATCTGCAAACAAATAAGGGTATGGTGCCATACCCATTTTACCCTCTGGCAGAAACCCTGGTAAAGGTGTGCTTACATTATTATGCATTGAACAAGTATGTGGAAAACATTTTGTAATAAAATGCAATATTTAGTAGGTAGCAATTATTTGGACTAACAGTAAGGGGAGATAATTATTTTTCAGCTACTTTTTCCTCCATTAATTCATGTAGGTAAAGTACTATAGGCAGGCAACAAAATAAGTCGAGAAAGGTCATTGAGGTTACAATATCAATAAGGTCCAGAATGGTACTTCTTTTCACAAAACCTTTCTAAACAAACAACAATGTTGAAATATTTATCAGTTATGTGTTATTCAAATATAAAAGAAATCTTTATGCTGTTATATGACATAGTTGATTCTGATTAGCTGACATTACCAAAAAACTAAATGTTATCCTTTGATATAACAGAAAATGACATCATCACATAAAATGGGACATCATTACATAAAACAAGTCATGGGAAGAATGTTTGAAATAAATAAGTTGTGTTGTTTGCAGTTATGAGAATTGGTTAAAAATAATAATTAATTTATGATATAAACATCAATAGAAAAAAAGTTAATCACATAGCTTCTAACGGGCCTATTATTTGACTATTTTTTGGGACTAGTTGACCTCTAAACCTCTACATATTAGTTCATCCCCTGTAATAATGGAAATTGTAAACGTGATGAATGTGCCACAACCTCTAGGTTAACTGGTACGAATTTTGTTATAACCTGTACATAGTTTATATAAGTCACCACAGTTTATTTCGATGCCTACACAGGTATCATTGAAGCTTTGTTATACACTTTTCACATGAGTGACAGCCTTGTGTGCTTTTACTAAATGGACAATACTAAAATGACAGACCCTTGTTTATAAACACTGTGACATATTTGTTACTATTAGAGCCGTTTTTGATAATTGAAATCGGACATCACTGATGTATTGTTCAGATTGTTCATCTCCGCACATCCAAAGTGTTATTGATCATCCTGGTGTTTCCAATACCACAAAATGTCTGAGAAGTAACAGTTGCAGAGACAAGCTCTTGTGGTTTTTTAAGGTTTTTTCCCCGTTCCATTGTCACAAACTGTTATTTTCATTCTGTTGTAACATTATCTAGGTGTGTTACAGGTTTGTGGATTAACCAAACTTAGTCCCTTTTTTTCACGGGTTGAAACTAGGGTCTGTGATTTTAATAGTCCTGCTTTAAGTAAGGATCCAGTCATACACATGTAGTAAATACATGTACAGTGTGTTGTAATCATTATGACCGTCTCATGACTATTGGTGTGCAGCTACATGTAATGTAATTTATGGGTTATTGGTCATTGCTGCCCAGTGTACATGCAACATGTTACGTTGGGTTTTTTTCACTTACTAAATTCATCATGCCTTGTCTGATCAAGCTGTTTGTGTTTGGCCAGTTTGCAGACCATCAACCACGAGTCTGAAGAGAGCCTACTCGGTACCAGCTGTTGGTGACACAAAGAAGCCAAAACTTTCATCGAAATCGTCACTACGATCTCTGACCAGTCTGCCGTACCCTCCACGAGAATCTACAGACACACCTGTACTCTCTGATCCCGCTCCTCTCCTTAGGTAAGAGATACACATTTAAAATATATTATTTTTGTTATTGGAATCTGTTTAGGTGTCAAAAACAATTGGGATAAAAATAACCATGGTATGGATGTTCTATCTTTGGGAAATGCATATATATGCAAGAGATCCCTTTCTGATGTTTCATGGTAAATTATGAGGTGGCAGTGGGTTTTCTCTGATTAGACTAAGTCTAATAACCATGTTAGACACTAACTTGTTTAAAATTGTTCTGAGGTTAAAATTTCATTTGATCTTGATCTGTTATTCAGTTATATGAACTTTATTTGGCTAACACATTTTACTATGGTCCTGTACAGTACTAATGTTTCAAACATATTGTAAGCAAACTGATTTTTAACACATAATTTCATCATACATAATTTCTGGAATATAATTATGAAGTTCTATTGATCTTGAAGTTTGCAACTTTTGAAGTTTTTAATGACCAAATAAATTTAAATTTGTGAAATTTGATTTGTTCTGTAAAGTGGGTTCCACCTAATCGCGCAACAGTTGTCATTCTGTTTTTGCAACTGATATTTATATTATAATTATTAAGAAGGGAAAGTATATTTATGTTTAGTTTGGTCTTCTCTGTTTGATGATTACTGGCGGGAATTTACTTCCCACCGGTCGATTATCATTGCAAATGCTTGAGGGAAAAGCAGCCATTCAGGTAGCAGATTCTTTTATTTAATGAAAAGAAAACCCCTCACCCCATTAAAGTGTAAGTGTAAGTAGAGGGTAATCTAGCGAAGTATATTTTACACTGTTTACACCACTTCGTTACCAGTTTAGTATTAAACAGAACGAAGTGGTGCAATATCAACTGCGGAAACCAGTTACGGCCTTTCGCATAAATGACTAGATCGGGTAATTGAATACGGAGCCTATGCAATTGGGTAATTGAATACGGAGCCTATGCAATTAGCGGAACCCACTGTATTTGGTAATAATATCCTATTTGGTTGCAGTCCTCTCCTGAGAAGACAGACCAACTTGGAAAAAACCGTGGATTCCATTTTGCAACACATTCGCCAACAGGAAACAAAACAGAAGTCTGCTGTTGTTCTCAGCCCGTCTGCTACAGCCGACATTCAGAAGCAGTTGGCAGTCTGCCAGCAACATCTGATGAAGCTTTACAAACAGCATGAGTCCAACAAGCTCGGCAAAGATGACAGTCGACAAGTACTGAAAGGTGGAGTGTATAAAGAACTTGAATTAACTAGTGGATTCTGCCTTTTAGTTTAATATTTGTAAATGCATTACCTTAATAATTGGGACTGCTTTGCTGTTTAGTTTCTTTCATTTGTTGTGGGGGGTAGATGGCGGGCTGATGTGGATGTCAGGATATAAATCTGGCGTGCATTTGTAGTCCCCAGCAATGAATGTAATTTTCATACAATGATATGGACTATAATTTTATGTATTTCTCAACTGATTTTTTGTTAAATTGCACACAAAATTAGTGTTGTTATGTCCAAAGCACAATAAATTTTCTTGTTATTGAAATTATTTTTGAATTTACATGGTTTATTTAGTTGAGAAGGACTATTGTATGGTTACTACTTTATAACAAAAATTATCATGAGGTTTGGCATTGTTATATCAAAGTTGAGAGGTGCTTAGTAAATGGTAATTAGTTACATGCATATTTGTCTGTTTATTCTTATTTTCGTGCTTATATCCAATTAAGGTTCAAACACACACGCAATAGCTATCTGGGCTGCTTGTCCAGGACAGAGGATTGGTGGTTAGTGATAGAAAAGTCGGTTTAGTGGCCTTACACCTACTCACTAAGTCATTAAACTTGCTCTGGGTGGGAGCTGGGACCAGGATGTGAACCCAGTACTTACCAGCCTAATATCTGATGGCTTAACCACTACATCACCGAGGCCAGTTTCATATTTGACTCTTCTCTTCTTTGTTATTCTCAGATAAGACAAATGCTAAACCGGTGCACAAGCCTGTAATAAAGAAAGAGATAGATGGCAGTGATGGAATTACATGCAGTCCTTTGTTTGCTACCACCTCCAGAGTCTTCAAGAAAGGTTTCAAGTCGACCGCAGTCAAAACAGAAAATGGTACAGAACCTACAAATTAGCATGCTCAATTCCAGTTAAAACAGCTCAATAACCTTGGAAAACATTTGATGTGGGATAAATAATTTAACAAATAATTTGATTTAATCTAGCTTGAAATTGCTTGTTTGTATTTCTATTCTAGTTTGTCTATTTCCATATTATGTGAAAATCATTCACCACAGTCATACTGTACATAATGTATTTATTATGAATATTGATGAGTTTTAGCAGTTAAAGCAAGCTGCTTCGTACCAAGAAAAACAATAATCAGAATTGCTGGTGATGTAAATTTAATAAGAAAAAAGAAAGAAATGTTTTATTTAACGACACACTCAACACATTTTATTTACCGTTATACGGTTAATAACCACACAAATATTGAGAGAGGAAACCCACTTCATGGGCTACTCTTTTTGATTAGCAGCAAGGGATATTTTATATGCACCATCCCACAGACAGTGTAGTACATACCACGGCCTTTGACATACCAGTCATGGTGCACTGGCTGGAACGAGAAATATCCCAATGGGTCCACCGATGGGGATCGATCCCAGACCGATCGCTTATCGAGAGAGTGTTTTCCCACTGGGCTACCACCTGCCCCAATTTAATAAGAAGTCCTTTCTTTTACCTAACAAAGGAATATGATTGCAACTTGTATTCCTAGGTGAGCTATTGGTGCTAATTTTTCAACAAGGTTACATTTTATAAAAAATATTTAGCTTTATTCATATTCCATTCTAACCAATGTCATTTAATAAAAAATATTTAGCTTTATTCATATTCCATTCTAACCAATGTTTATTCCATTTTATATTATTGTGGCAGATGAATCGCCCAAGGACAGAATTAAAGAGGTGTGTCGGTCGTTCAATCCCGAGTTGCAGAAGAAACACAGTATGTTTTTGTTTTAATCATTGAACATTATCTTCCAGAAGGATGTCACACAGTTTTTCAGCATTTGCAGTTTTTGTAGCACCAGACATAAATTTCTAATAATTGTAGATGATATAGTATTTGGGTCTGGTCTAGGTTTGAAATCTAGCTACAAGAAAAAACAAATGGGTTAAACAAATGAAACATAAGTGTGTGAATAAACAAATGACACATAAGTGTGTGAATAAACAAATGAAACATAAGTGTGTGAATCTACATTCCTATTAGTATTAGCCACTCGTCTAGAGTTGAAATTAATTGGCTGTATTAAAATTATCAATGTTTAAATTTCTATATACGATTCATCTTGTTGTTAACAATCCTCATTTGTGTACATTTCATTGTCCTAATATATGTTTATGGATTGCTTTGGTGTATACGTTTTTTATAAATGCATCTTTTTGAATGGTCAGGGTTTATGGAACATTCAAATCTTATCGACTGATCACAAATATAAGATTTGCTCATATCCAGAAAAAAATAACATTAATAACCTAAAATCTTGCAAATTAATGAATACATTTTTAGAAAGATTATAGTAAGATAACTGCTGTTTAAAATTGTGTCCTTTTGAAATTGAAATATAGTCCTGTTTCAAAAATATTTCAAATCCATAACTAATAATAGGGGCATCTATTTTGTTTTTGTTACTTACCCTGAAATTATTGTTTCACAGAAAGCCTGATACATGATAATAAACTTAACATGATAAGATGTGGAGAAATTGTTATTTTAAAGCAAGAAATTTAATTTGTAGCCAGACATCCCATACAGTGCTGTAAGAGGGTATGGTACCTTTAACAGTATTTATAAAACATGACACAATTTTAATTCTATTTTAATTTCAGATGCACAATTTCTAAATGTTATCAATACTGCATCAATCAAAGAACTGCAGAATCTTCACACTGTCGGCAACAAGCGAGCCAGACTCATCTTTGAATGGAGGGAACTCAACGGCTGCTTTACAGAGGTACATAGCATTTGTTTAATAACCTGAGGTGCTCGAGTCATAGATTCAAACCCCCTTGATGAATCCAGTTTGGCTTTTTCGCCGTACCAACCAGGTATATCACAGGCATTTAATATGTGTTGCACGCCTTGAATTTGGCAAATTATGAGTGTAAGACCATTTGACTTGAGACTCATCACATTTGAATATGGTAGCCAATTAGTAACTTTCAAAATAAGAAACGGCCAGTTTGGCCATAAAACTGTTTGATTTTCAGGGCATTGGCCATATGACTAGGGCACTGCGGCAATTTGTTGGTTGCAGGGTTATCTTTAAATTCAAGCCTGGGTGCTGTCCTGTCTGCTAAAGTGCATAATATAAAAGATCACTTGCTGCTAATGGAAAGATGTAAGAACTTTCCTCAGGAAAACTGTGTGTTGGAAAAACCTTTTGACATCTACAGCTGATGATTAATTAATCAGTATGCTCTAGTGGCATCATTAAACAAAGCAAATTGTAAACTTTGTTTAATAGAAAAGAACAGGATAGGTTTGGTTGTAGTTCTTGTCTGGGGAATGTGTTGAAACGGTACCTGTCTACACCATGAAAAACATGCACCAGTCCATGGGGAGGTGAGTCGTCGAGTAACGGCCAAAACTGGTTCACAGTATTTATACCTTGGGCTGCTGTTCCCGGAGTTCATACAAACAAGTCCTATCCACATTATAAAGGTCATCCAAGTGTTCATCTACACAAAAGCATATGAGACATAGGGGTAACTGCCCTCCTAGTGCCGGAGCAAAACCTCAAATTCGGGTAAAAATTATACAGATATTCGAGCAAAATATGCTAACCTGATACCTTTTTACCATGTATTTCCATCATTCTACCCTCAAAATTAGTTGTAATCCCTGTGAATATGTATGGAGATTTGTTTGCAACCCTATATAACTGTTTGGTAGTAATGCTAATATAAATAAATGTTATGCAGATTCTGGCATTTTCGTTTAATTTGGGCAAAAGTCAGCCTGCCCTTTTACAAAAATGAGATATCCTATGCCTGTCAGCTCTATGTCATTACATAACCTCTTAATGCTCATACTATTACAATTTGGACGATTAATGTTAAATCAGATCATTTGGAACATATGATGGATAGTTAACAGAGACGTAGTGACCACTGCGTAGGTTTACATTAGTTTACGATAGTTAACAGAGACATAGTGACCACTGCGTAGGTTTACGTTAGTTTACGATAGTTAACAGATATGGAGTGACCACTGTGTAGGTTTAAGTTAAATGTTAACTGAGCATTGTTATGTTAGACTATTCAGTCATTTCGGTATGTGTTTTACCATGTTAAATTATTTTTGGCATGTCAGTTCTAATGTTCCATATTTCATCTTGCATGTTCTTTATCAATACAAATACAATTAAAACAACCCAACTAAATGACTTTGTTATGTTTCTCACAGCTAGAAGATTTGAAGAAAGTCCCTGGTTTTTCAGAAAAGAAATATCAGACTCTTTTACAAGTAAGTTATTTCTATCAGCTCATGCATTACGAAATGCTAGTTTTAGTACTAGTAAGATGATACATTGATAGCATATGTATTACATCACTGTTAACATACATAGGGACCAGTCAAAAACTGATGTAAACAAACATGCCTACAGTTATAAATGTACTTTAACTTGCATATTTTATTGGCCATTTTTAACAAAGTCATGGCCTTTGAACTTAGGAGATATGAAAATTTGTTTTCTTTCATAATGAATGCCTTGAGATATTGAGCTGAAATTTGTGCAGTTTTTTCTCGTATGGTTACAGATTAAATTTGACCTTCAGGGTAATTTACCCATTTTGGCCCTTGAATTTATAAGAAACGAAAATTTGTTGGGTCCTTTAGCAGTACTCTCAGAATCTTTTTTATTTTATTTTTTTTAAACGATTACTACAACAATATACTATAAACTTGCATGCTTTATTTTAAAAGGTAGTAGCTAGCAGTTTTACAAGTAATTTTATTTTAATTTGTTGTTTTTAATATTTTTTGTAGAGTAATCTTGTGATGCTGTTCTCTTAAATGAAGATCAGTTTACGATAATCTGGTTGGTGCTGAACACTCCAAAGACTCCCTACCAACTCCACAGTTCATCTGATCACTTCAGAAGAAAAATGGTGTGAAAAACAGAAATTAGCCGTCTGGAATGGTATATACATAATAAAATGTATGGTCATTCAATAATGTGATTTCAAGCCTCTGGAAATTGCAAGACTTATCTGTTTCCTTGTGCATCATTCATGCAAATCTAATATTGTGTGAACCTTATAAAAAAAATGTGTTCACGTAGTAAATTTAGAACATCATTTCCATGGACATAACGGATTACACAAGAAGGAAATGTTTACCAGAGTTTAATAATAAATGGTTTATGCACATTCTCAGAGGCCTACATTTTCACAGTGGTCTCTGCTTGTCGTCGGCAGTAACGTGGTCACGGAAATCACAACATTGTCGGACAGTTTCCAGCGTCAGGTATTCTTGTTTTAAGGGAGATTCTGTATCTTATGAAATGAACTAGGAGCTGTACCATGTGTTGTTTAGCCTTGCAATTCAACAAATTCTACTTGGCACATAATGGATGTTCCATAAATCACCATGGGTAGGATTGGGGGAGGTGCCAGTTATTATTAAAGGGACATTCCTGAGTTTCCTGCAAGTTTTAACTTCTTATCGATTAACAGAGCCTTATTAACAATTGTAATTACATATCAAATATAATTTTCTGCATAAAATATTAGTGGTTGTATATTAAATGTGTTTCTGATCGTTCTAATATTTGTACTAGGTTAAATTTTATTTTATTTCCTAAAAAAAATCCAGTTTGGGCTTCTTACAAATGTTAAGACGACCAGAAACACCATGAATATACAGACACTGATATTCTAAACAAGAAATTATATTTAATATATCTAAGTTTAATTGTACAAATATTCAGGAATGTCCGTTTAATGCCAAAAGTATAGTATTTGAATTTAAATGCTCTATAAAGAAACATTTCTAAGTACTGATCTGGGGCCTAATTCACTAAACTCGCAACTTTGCGATATCGCAGTGCAGTGCTAAAAGACTTTGCAAAGAGGATGCTTTGTTGACTAGCAGAGCTTAAGAGACCTTTGTGCCTCTGTTCTTGTGTCTCCGACAGTGCATCCACACCATAGTGCAATTAATTTTGGCACAGGCATAACGTGGAAATATATTGTCGAGAAGTATGCCATGCTTTTTCTAGAATTTTCCCACAATAAATTGCATCATGTAGTGTATCATAATTATAAAATATTAAACATTAATTTTGTTCAATTTATGTCAAAAGTGAAAATTCGAACAATAAAAGAAATTGTTTCCCAATACTGGAAAGTTCCAAAATATAAAAAGAAAAGCTTTGTGCTGGATTGCACTGCTTAAATTTTAATGTTTATTTTACCTGCATTGAGTGGATACTATTGGAATTCAGGTGAATTTGTGCCAAATTGTGATTGCAGCAGGTAATTTTTATAATTTTCTAGACATAGTATCAGTATGTACTGGATACTGACTAAACAGTTTTACACAAAACATGTTATTTTTATTTATTGTACAAGTATCACTTTTTATAAATGAATTAGCCAAATGTTGTTAGAAAAAATGTGTTTAATCTAAATATGAATTTTTTATACAAAGATTCTAAGTTATTTTTATTACCTTTTTTAGTTGATGTATTGACCTACATACATGTGTGATTTTAAACCTGTTGGGACATACTTGTACAAAGCCTATCCAGTAGTAGGATTATACATAACAATCGGTTTACCAGTAGTGTGGTATATGTGGCGGATTACACCATTGTTAAAATACAGACAAACCTGTGTTAAACAGCCACGAATGGGAGTATCAGAAAGTGGCCTTTTAAGACCAACAACTGCTTAATATAGGTCAGATTTATAGGATCTTAAACATGCCTTCATTTCATATGTTTATGGACAGAGTTAAATAATTTTGAAGAGCTTTAGCAAGTGATAATGAAAATTATGTCACAAGGGACATAAACACGATACAAATGGTAGCAAGTTTAATATCCTTTTTATCAACCACAATTGATCTTAATTTATATCACTCAATTCATTAAGATTACGTTCCTGTAAGGTCGTAATGTGCCAGTTGATGTGTTACGTCCCACTTGGCGTTCTAATGGGACATATTACTTTGATATGTATCAAGATATGTTTAACATGATTTGGGAGAACAAAAATGTGGTCGCTTAATATATTTGGCCACTTAAGCAAGTTTAACTACTAGTATAAATACTAGTGTATGTATTATTTCTATGAGGTGCCTTTACAATTAACTCCAGTTAGCCCTAAAATGAGATTCAATGTAACTTTCTCAATTATGTTTACCTCATCTAGTAGGTAAAAGACATTACTACATGAATGCCTTTTAGATAGATGTAAGAGATACATTTTTTAAAATTAATTAAATAGTATCTACCACAAATTTTAATGTTCTTTTTCTCTTAGCAGAAATTTTGTTTGTATTTCTTTAAAAATAAGCACAATTTATAATAATATCCAGGGCCCGTATGTACGCTATAATATTGTATAACCATTGTTAGCAATGACGTCATTGTGGCGTGTGTTGCAGTGATGCCATAGTCTATGATGGTTTCACAATATCGTAGCACCAAGACAGCTCTGAAAATCCCAAACCATGGCTTATTTAAAAGCTGCAGTTAGGTTCATACATTCAATATGACAAAATTATGAATCATATGTATATTTTTAATACTCAAACCTATCCTTTGAAAAATATTTAAAAACTAATAATTAATGCTAATTGTATGTACATGTACATATGTAACATGCTTCTATAAATCTGAATAAATGCATCTTCAGAAAAATTTGTTTTAATGTTTTTCAGCATAGACATATGTATCATTGCTAATGGGATCTAAGGGACGGGAACATTCTCCTAACTGTAAATATATCAACAAAGTGATGCTAGATATATACTAAATGGTGCACACTATTTTATTCTTGGGAGGGGCAGAGGTTAATTAAAGAGTATTTTAGTGGAACACCCATTCAAGGAATAATGTCAGCTTTTCGTCATATATTCAAACTTTTGTATATCTTGTACATTTATTTTACCAGTTATCGAACAGTGGATTTTAATTCAAAGAACTTCTTGACATGTTACTAGTCTCCTACTAATCACGATCCCGGTCAGCTAACCACTAGGGTTTTTCTCGACATAACCATATGTCCGACGCCAATATAACCGTAATTCTAATGTGTTGAGTGTGTCGTTAAACAAAAAATACAACAACCTAGGTTAAAACACATTATTCCTTGAATGGGTGTTCCACTAAAATACTCTTTAATTAACCTCTGCCCCTCCCAAGAATAAAATAGTGTGCACCATTTAGGTTAAAATGTTTTTATTGAATTGGACAACTTAAAAAGATAAACTAGTCAATCAAGATTTGTTTTGAACAAGTGAATATTCTTTTCTTGAACTTGTTTTTGTTCACATAAACTTCCAACAAAGTCTGAACATACATTGCCTCTTTTTCAGTGGCAACGATAATAGATATATGCACTCTTTATTGATTAAAACACCAGGCCTCTGTGATCGTCATTCAATACAGAAGTAATATACCCAGTTACCCCTCTAAACCAGTCCGTGCACTAAACTTGATGGTGACAAATACATTAGTGATCCGTTTGGTTCATGAAGAGGGATAATCTATAAATGGACACCCAAAATATCAAAGTGAAATACCTCTATATTATCAAGTTTTGAGTCCGTGGATGCTCCAATCATATATATAACCTTCATAAAATAATTATTATCCTTGGTGATGATTATTATGAATTATGAATTATTATTTTTTAACGACACACTCAACACATAATTACGGTTATATCGGCGTTAAGACATATGGTTATATCGAGAAAAACCCCAGTGGTTAGCTGACGGGGATCGATCCTAGACCGACCGCGCATCAGGCGGGCACTGTACCACTGGGCTATGCTGCCCGCCCTTGGTGATGATGAAAACTAGTTTAACGTGCCCATATACCACTAGGGTTTCGAACACGCCCATCCAGAGTCCGACCTCCGATAGGATCGGTGGCCTGACTCGGGATGGAGGGGGGGTGGGGGGTTAGAGTTGAAAATGGGCAGAATTTTGAAAATAGCAATTAGTAAAAAAAAGTTACAAGCCAAAAATAAAAAGAATTGACTGCTCGGCCGAAAAGTTATATAATTTTGAGTATTTTAGAAGGACAGTCCAAAATTAAATGAGAGAAAGAAAAGAGGATCGGACTATTTA
>JAECMU010127564.1:7404-21105 GCA_016106625.1 Dracogyra subfuscus
AAAAAAAAAAAAAAAAAAAAAAAAAAAAAAATCCTCCTGTTCCAGATGGTTCGGTAATATGGATCTGTGAATATAGCCATCCCTCGTTAGAGGAGGCTATATACACGGCCGTCGTATATATAGTCACATCGTATATAAACACGGTCTAGTTCAGAGTATTCTTTCAAAATGTAACAATTTCTATCCCAAGTCAGCTGTTATGACATATTTTGCATGCATGCATTTAACATGCTTCTGTTACCAAAGTAAATTAATGTATAAGCTTATTATCATTCAGTACATGTTTTTTTTAAATTAATTTTTAATAACTTATTTTCATTGTTACTTTTTGTTCTATTTACCCTTCGTCGCAGAGGACGGTACAGCGTTCTCGTTACACGAGCTTGGTAAATCGGTCTGACACTGCGGTTATTCGGGGGATGCCCGTCACGTGACTCAAAATAATACGTCACACCTGTGCTCTTTTCAATTAACGAAAAATTAATGAAATTAATTGTTTTATTTCATGACTATTACCTACAATATATATACAGTATTACCGAGAAACAAGACTCTAAATGTTTACGTTGAAACGTTTAGGAAACTTTAATTAGTATTTCAATAAACCCGATGAAAAATATTGTTTACCAGCATAACAATGAACATGCCTATGTTAACTCAGATATGTAGATATCCAAAGCTGGATCAGAATGAATATTGTTTTACATAATATTGGAAATGATTAAGTCATCTCTTTTGCCATACAGTTTTGTCTAGCGGCAGTTATTTCCAATAGACTGAGGTATGAAACTGAGTTCATATATTTGGCAGTTTCTTTTACTTCTAACTGGTGGGTAAATTGTCAATGAAAAGCGATGTTATCTTACTACTACTGAATAATGTAACATCATCAATAAAGCGGAAATTGCAAATACGTTTTGTCACATTTATAACGTACTGCAGCTGTAACACTTCTACCTGGGTCGTTTTCTGTTCCAACCGTTATCACTATATGATTGGTCTGTCGATAATATTATCTGGTTTTAATAGGACGAAGCCAAATGCCAGTTAACATCTAAATATATATGACTGACAGCAAACCAGCATACCAGTGTTTCTTCTTTTATTTCAGCCGACTGCAAACAACGCCTACATGCAGCCAGGTGTCAGTTCTAATTGAAAACTAAAGAGAAACGTATTGTCATTTCAGCTGTACAATTATCAGTTAGGGCTTGATCTGATTTTCACACATCAACAGAAATATCAGAATCACACGAGCAGCACGACATGTGACATATAGGAACAGGCGATCTTCATTTGTGTGCGATTAGCCTTTTCATAGCAACAAGCATGTCACCATTTTTATTCACTTAAAATTAAATCAATCCCATTCATTCATTTTTAATTTCTTTTCGTGCTTATATCCAGTTACGTTCAAACACTATGTTCTGGCTATAATATTGTGGGCCGTTTGTTAAAGGCAGTGTGTTGTTGTTAGTGAGATAGAAGTCGATGTAGATGTCATACACACCTATTGAGTCGTTAAAACTCGGGTGGGAGCCGGTACCGAGCTGCGACCCCAGTGCCTACCAGCCTTATGTCCGATGGCTTAAACATGGCATCACCAAGGCTGGTAAATTAATCCCATTTCCTCGTTTGTTTGTATCGATTTCACATTTCATTCATTTTAACTTATGTTCGTGCTTGAACTGAGGTTCAAGCTTGCTGTCCTGGGCACACAACTCAGCTAGCTGTGCTATCTGTCCAGAACGGCTGTTAGTTCTCTTTTATCTGTCGTGTCTTGTCTCGTCCCACCGACCTCGGTGGCGTCGTGGTTAAGTCATCGGACTACAGGCTGATAGTACATGGTTCACAGCCCGGTACCCGCTCCAATCCAAAGCGAGTTCTTAAAAGCTCATTGGGTAAGGCCACTACTCTCTTCATTCTCACTAACAACTAACCAACTAAACAACTAACCCACATTTCCTGGACAAACAACCCAGATAGCTAATGTGTGTGCCCAAGACAGCGTGTTTGAACCTTAATTTGATATAAGCACGAAAATAAGTTGAAATGAAATGACAGACAGACAGAGAGAGAGAGAGAGAGAGAGAGAGAGAGAGAGAGAGAGAGAGAGAGAGAGAGAGAGAGAGAGAGAGAGAGATAACTTGTCTTGCTTAACGACACAACTAGAACTAATGGATATGGTAATTCTAACATAGTCTTAGACAGGAAAGCCGCACATTTTCCCATTAGTAATCTTACATAATCACCATTCCACAGTGGGTTAGGTGTTAGTTGTAAATAGTGAGAGAAAAAGGTGTAGTGATGTTAGACCAACCCACCGAGTCGTTAAAACTCGCTCTGAGTGGGAGCCGGTACCGAGCTGCGAACCCTGAACCACTGAATCTACAGTCCGTCCCATCCTCCTACAAAACGTTTTTTGTTGTAAATAATTTGAGTTTGGTTTGATGTAAAAACAAGTAAAAGCGTTTTAGAAATAACAAATCCCCAACTATTATTTGTGTGTAATGTAGAAAACAATAGGCTCATAAATAAATCAATTGTAGTAAATACTATAGTATGGCTATAGTTCCCAAGGTCATGCAGATAGGATAACTGGAAACACATTAGCTATGTGGGGTCTTCGCTGTGGTATCAATTACGGTCAGACTGCAGGTGCTCCGTTGCACCTGACAGTGCAGCCCCCCTTCACCCTCGCCACCCCTTTCCTGTCCTGGACGGATATGTGGGTTATCAGGTATGTGTCCAGGCCAGTAGGTTAATGGTTCATTGTCAGTGGTTAGTGAGCAGTCGGTGTAGTAATCTTATTATACCTGCCCACAAAGACGTAAAACTCGCTTTGGATGGGAGCCGGTACCGGGATGCGAACACAGTACCTACCAGCCTTATGTCCGATGGCTTAACCAAGGAGACCGAGTTTTAGTTAAAGGGACATTCCTGAGTTTGTTGCATTGTAAGATGTAATAAAATATTTGTACTATTAAACTTACATATTAAATATATTTTCTTGTTTAGAATATCAGTGTCTGTATATTCAATGTGTTTCTAGTCGTCTTAAAATTTGGAAGGAGACCAAACTGGATTTTGTTTTCAAATAATTTCGTACGTACAAAAGAACCCTCCCCCCACCCCCCAAAAAAAAAGAAAAAAAAAAAAGAATTATAATTAAAATTAAAATTAAAAATTAAAAAATTAAAAATAAACCGAAATGTAGGAAATAAAATGAAATTTAACCTACGAGTACAAATAGTACAAACCTCGTAGTACAACTATTAGAACGATCAGAAACACGTTTAATATACAGACACTAATATTGTATGCAGAAAAATATATTTTATATGTAATTATAATCTTTGAAAAGTCTGTTAGTCGATAACATCTTAAAACTTGCACCAAACTCAGGAATGTCCCTTTAATACTTTGTTTGGGCATTAAATTAGTCAATTGTTTGTGACACTATGCCTTTAAAACGTATGAATAGATGTTACATATTATTACAACGTAAAGCAATGCTTTAAGGCAGCTAACCTTGACTTTGCTTACATTTTTGGGAACAATAATTTTTTTAATTTTTTTACTAGTATGTAGTATGCATCTACACCACGAATATACTCACTGTGTAGCTTTGATTGGGATTTAAGCCAATATCGTACACAAATAATTTGAGTTTGTCAAAAACTGGGACAACGTCGTCAATAAGCCATTGGATATAAGGCTGGTAGGTACAGGGTTCGTAGCCAGCTACCGGCCACTACTCAGAGCGAGTTTCAACGACTCAGTGAGTAGGTGTAAGACCACTACACAGATTTCTCTCTCACAAAAACCAGTTGAATGATAATAATTATTGTCTGATTATGCTGACAAAAAGGCTACAGGGACCGAGTCCTTGTCCCTGGATGCCATGTCGGTGATCACTCTCTTGTAAACGGTGTTAAGCACGCTGGTTAAGGTTCTCGGAAATGAAAAACGGACATTGGGTGAGAAATTCATTCCTAACTAAACAATATGAAAATATACTTTGCTCTTTTTTTTTCTTATCTTTTTTTCCATCTTTACCATAGTTTGACACCCAATAGCCGATGTATTATTTATGCTGGAATGTTATTAAACATTCATTCATTCATTCATTCATTCATTCATTCATTTTTTTTATCAGTAGTCGGCGCTATACTAAGAAAACACATCATTGCACCACTTAAACACAAAGACGCTGCGAATGGATGGTCTACCTCTTCCTGTTGACAAAGAGAGAAAACCTGCTGTCGCCACTCTATTCCAGTACATCTAAAAAAACCCAGCAAAGCATGTTTTATATGCATTTTCACATATACTGGGTAGTAAATACCACGACCACTGATGTTCCAGTTGTGGGGCACTGGTTGGAACGGACAATCCCAAGTCGATCGATGGCGGCAGATCGTGTGACCCAACAAACCTCAGGAGTCTCTAGATCTGCCACTTAGCTAAAATATTAAATATATTTTCTTGTTTCCAACATCAGTGTCTGTATATTCAATGTGTTTCTGGTCGTCATAGTATTTGTAAGAAGCCCTAACTGGATTTTGTTTTCAAATAATTTCGTACGTACGAACAAAATATATTTTAGAAAATAAAATGAAATTAACCTAGTACAAATATTAAAACGACCAGAAACACGTTTAATATACAGCCTCTAATATTTTATGCAGAATTTTATTTTATTTTATATGTAATTACAATCGTTAAAAACTCTGTGTTAGTCGATAACATCTTTAAAATTGCAGGAAACTCAGGAATGTCCCTTTAACGACCAAAGTTACACATTTAAATCTATTTTCTAATTTAAAATATTAGTGTCTGTATATTCAATGCGTTTATCGTTGGCGTACTGGTTGTAAGTAGCCCAAACTGGAATTGACCTCCAAATAATTTCATACATAAAACTATATACGTGTATATTAGGAAATAAAATGAGATTTAACCTAATACTAACACTAGGACTACCAGAAACACATTTAATATACAACCACTAATATTGTATTTAGAAAAATATATTTAATATGCAATTGCAGTTGCTAAAACGTCTCCGTTGGTCAGCATCATCAACAATCGCCGGAAACTCCACGATAGTCCCTCTAACAAACAATAAACAAGTGTCTATATTAGGATTGTATAACTTGTCACCATAGCTACACTTTCAAAACAGCTAAAACCTCGAGGTCTACGAAGATTATAAAGTAGTCAAAGGTTTTCAAGAGTGAATCTAATACTCCTTAAAGCTATCATAAATTTTATTTTCAGGTTTTAGCGTGTGCTGCAGACAACTCTATCTGAAAGGTTATTGTTAACGCAAATATGAACTCTTCTAACGGGCGGGGAGTGAGTGGGTGAGTGCCACGGGACCAAGTGCCCCCAGTGGATCTGCCCTAATTAAACAAATTATTTCTGAGTACATAAACGTGCCTGAAAATATTCGGAAATGAACAAATGCTTCCATTCGTGATAATGAAATGGGTTTCAAATGGGAAAACATCTTCATTATTCAACATGATGTATTTCTACACAGTATTTATAGAACTTCAGCATCATTGAAATATCAGCTGTTGACATTAAAACATTTTGAGCTTCAGTTCATACTAGGGCTCCAGATGACACATGAGAGAGAGAGAGAGAGAGAGAGAGAGAGAGAGAGAGAGAGAGAGAGCGAGAGCGAGATAGAGAAAGAGAGAGAGAGGGCCATAAAAACCCCACCTTCAAAAATATTGATATATAAAGAGAAATAAACACCTGTGGAAAATAAGATTTTGCTTAAAAATGTGTACTTCAGTGTCATATGGAAATAAACTGAACTGAACTTGGTGTTTAAGACATGAATGGACAGATCGGCCTTCAGGAGGGAAATAACTGATAACGCGGTCAGGCAGCATATTATGTACGGTGAATGCGGATACAAACAAGCGGTGTCGTGACGAACGACACGTTTTATTTCACCGTACTATTGCTATTGTTCGATCTCCACACACACCACGCATGTACCACTGACACTGTGTCCTGTTGATAGCAACCTCGTAGTTGTACCTAGCGGGATGCGGAGTGTATAAGGCCAGTTATCCGTGAAAAATCACCCTGTCGTTTAAAGGGACATTCCTGAGTTTGCTGCAATGTTTGACACACAGAAACATTTTAACGATTGTAATTACACATCAAATATATGTTTCTGCATAAAATATAAGTGTGTGTATATTAAACTAGGTTACATTTTATTTTATTTCCTAAAATATATTTTTTTCGTAGGCCCTACGTACGAAATTATTTGAAGACGAAATCCAGTTTAGGCTTCTTACAAATATTAAGAAGACTAGAAATACATTGGATATACCGACACTGACATTCCAAAGAGGAAAATATATTTAATATGTAAGTTTAATTCTAGAAATAGTTTATTAGTCGGAAATATCTTACATTGTGGCAAATTCATGAATATCCCTTTAAAACTGCTATTTTTATCTGGAGAAAACTCTATGTTGCTATATCCCGATACTTTTTATTATTGTTACTTTCTCTTGTGATTTTAGGCTACTATAAGTTAGGTCATAAAGATGTTAATCCACACCCAAGTAAAATCATAAACTACTTTTATTTGTTCATAAGCGATTTTATTTTAGGGTTGAAAAATGTCTTTTTTTCATGTTTAAACGTTTGGTTGTTTGTTAAACTAAGAACACTATTTTTCTGTGCTCTATCCCATGAGATGTTCCCTAGCTGCTAAGTCATAAACTTGAGGAAGTATTGAGAAAATAGTTTAATCACAATCGGGAAATAACTCATCGAACTCATTCGGGCTTATAGATCAGGGCCGTACCATTGGGCTATTTCTCGTCCCAGACAGTGCACCACGACTGGTATATTAAAGCCGTGGTACGTACTACCCTGTCTGTGAAATGATGCATATACAAAATCCCTTGCTGCTAATCGAAAAAAGTAGCCCATGGAGTGGCGACAGCAGGTTTCCTCTCAAAATCTGTATGATCCTTAACCATACGTCTGACGCCATATAACCGTAAATAAAATGTGTTGAATGCGTCGATAAATAAAACATTTCTTTCTTTTTTTCAGGCAGTGCACCACGACTGGTATATCAAAGGCCGTGGTATGTGCTTTCTTGTATGTGCTATAGTGCATAATTATAAAACGATCCCTTGCTACTAATGGAAACATGTATGTTTGACAACCAATAGCTGATGATTAATAAATCAATATGCTCTAGTAGTGTCGTTAAACAAAACCAACTTTTAACTTTCCTATCAGTATAACGGTATTAGATACATAACTCGTACGTGCATCTGTACAACTGTTTTAATGCATTTCTTTATTTTTCATGTATTCGAAAAATACAATTATATCACAACCTAAGTAAATTACTGTTGACCCCGCATTCCATACTCAATGCACGATGCCCATTTTCATGAATGACCAAATTCTCTGTATTATTATATACGGGGACCCAACATTAATGTAAGAACCTTTACCTATATGTATGAAGACCATTTAAATGTCCCATTTTACTTTGGGATCAGAATGACCAAATTCACATATTTGATTTTTAATTGAATCAGTTAAGTAGTTTTGGAGACGATAACGAAGCCATTACAGTATACATTAATTCCTCCCAGTAACTAGATTGAACTTCATTCCCACCGAGAAGACCTTTGCATATATTGGAAGACTATTCGGTTACAGCCTTTCTCAAAGTAGAGAAAATGTTTTGTTTTTTGAATTGGCTTAACTTTCCAGCATTAAGAGTTGCACATCAGGCTCCTGAGGGGTCTCTCTCTCTCTCTCTCTCTCTCTCTCTCTCTCTCTCTCTCTCTCTCTCTCTCTCTCTCTCTCTCTCTCACTAACGCCTCCGTCAAAATGTGATTGAAATCGATCTTGTAGTTTTGGAGAAGTAAAACAGGTTTACGCAGGACACAAACCGCAGGTCGGATGTATTCAAACTGAACCACGAGAATAAATGGACGTTAATAATATGCTGATCTTTAAATTTATATCATCAAAAGGATACTTTCGGTTTTTCCCTTTCCAACTGACGCAACAAAAGCCATGGTATGTAGTGTCTGTGAAAATACATACGAAACCCACTGATGCTTTTATTTTGGAGCAACGTATGTGGTGACAGCGGGTCTCGTCTCCTCTCTCTCTGTCTCTCTGTCTCTCTGTCTCTCTCTCTCTCTCTCTCTCTCTCTCTCTCTCTCTCTCTCTCTCTCTCTACCTTAAGTACCTGTATAATACAAGCATTACACTAGAAGTAATTTTTATGTCTAGGTAGTAAATTATATGATAATGTCAAACACGTACAAGTAACTCTCATACAGACATAAAATTGTTGATATGTTATGTCAGCACCATGGATATGAAGCAAGACGTTTGTTGGCACGACTATTATAAACCCGAGACTTCTCGGGATTTCTTTATCCAACAAAGCTCAGAGAACAATCCCAATTGTCTGAATCCGAACACCAGTTGCAGCATTCTGAACCCACACACCAATAAGTAAGACTCACCATAAGGAAGTAACAGAAACAGAAGAAATCATGGGTGGATTTTCAAGTGTTTCGATACTTATTAAAATTGCGCTTGGACTCTGTGTAGCGGCTATTCTGTTTGACGTCATCGGATTTCCAACGCCATACTGGTCTGACTCTGGCATTTCGAACGGGGGTCTCTTCCAGATATGCGTTTATGGGAGTTGCTCTGACATTCCAGCAGATAGACGTAAGTTTTGTGTATGTTTTCTCATTAAAGGGAGATTCCTGAGTTTGCTGCAATGTTTAAAGCCCCAGTCCCACTGTGGCGAATAGTTTGGGGAATCAGTACGAATAAAGAAAAATGGATTCGCCTGCGAATGGTGGCGATATATATATATTTGTTTAATTTGGCGTCCGCATTGGTTCTATAACCCCAGTCCCATTGTGGCGATTTATGGCTGCGAACCAATACGAATCGGCATTCGTTGCGCATCGTGCATCATCGTAAAGGTTCGAATTACTTCTTATTAGTTCGCTGCCGCTTTCGAATTAGATTGGCCACATCCGCAGGCCAATACGATTGTTGCGAATCCGCAAAGAACTGACACGAATGCACAACGTTGAGATACGAACACGAATTTGACACGATCCATTACGAATAGGCTTCAATTCGCAGGGCCCCTGCGAATGGTTTGAACATTAAAAAAAAAAAAATCGTATTGGCCTGCTGTTGTGGCCGATCTAATACGAAAGCGGCAGTGAACTAATAAGAAGTAATTCGAACCTTTACGATGATGCACGATGTGCAACGAATGCCGATTCGTATCAATTCGCAGACAAAAATCGCCACAGTGTGACTGGGGCTTTACAGAGACATTTTAACGATTGTAATTATATATCGAATATATTTTTCTGCATAAAATATCAGTGTCTGTATATTAAACGTGTTTCTGATCATTCTAATATTTGTACTAGGTTAAATTTCATTTTACTTTCTAAAAACTATTTATTCGTACATACAAAATTATTTGAAGACAAAATCCAGTTTGGGCTTCTTACAAATATCAAGACGACCAAAACACATTGAATATACAGACATTGATATTCTAAACAAGAAAATATATTTAATATGTAAGTTTAATCGTAAAAATATTTTATTAGTCTGAATGAACGTAGGATGATCTCCTTTCGTGATCCATAAGGCTTTTCTCCGAACCTGTTAGTGCCTTATAACTACAACCGTGGTATGTGCTGTCCTGTCTATTTGGTTGTAGTCTATTCGCAGCAGATTTCCTCTCTTATCTAGACTAAATGTCAAAATGACCACTACGTTAAACACCATGACAGACGTCTTTTACAGTGTGCTGTTGTCGCGTTAAACACACATTCCTTTGTTTTTTCTTTCACTAATTCTACTAGCTTGAATTTCATCCTGGGTTCGTATACCAACACTGACACCAAAACAAAGCGAGTTACAATAGACCATTGAAAAGGTGTCAGGACCATTACCATAGTCTAAGATGAAACAGGGTAAGGGATGGCATTAGGATCATAGCTCTCCAATTACAACTTGTTTTTCGCACCACGTTTTACATTGCCAGTCGCCTTATTACACGACTCGTGCGCCCCACCGACCCAATATAAAATCGTGTATAGTGTACGGAATACTTTCTGATTTCAGAGACGGACGAGGGAAAAACTGTTATTGCACTGGTAATTATTGGCTTCCTGGCTGGCTTGGTGTGTCTAGTGTTGATCCTCTGTCACATCTTCGTCGAGACGCTGGGAACCAGGATCATCAAGATTGTCTGTATGATTCTCGCATTCGTAGCAGGTAAAGATCGAACCACTTTCGTATACCAATTCTCTGATTGTCCCCCTCCATCCCAACCAGTGCCCAACGACTGGTATATCAAAATCCTTGTATGCGTTGTTATTCTGTCTGTGGGGGAAGTGCTTATAAAGAGCCCTTGCTACTAATGGAGCAATGTAAAAAAAATAAAAAGAAGAAATAAATACTAAAGAAGAATCACTATACAATGAACGCTATCAATACTATTAAAGAGGCTGGCCCCAATTATTACATATTGTAACACTAGTTGCAATTGTTATACATTTTTACAACTAACGTCTTGCTTAAATTAATTATCAGTGTTTGCAAATCCATTGTTGTGATCCTTATGTTTGTGGTACTTTAAATAGCACTTGGTTCGAGGTACATGCACGTACCACGGCAACCAGGCATAAAAATTAAACTAATTAATAATCACTGGTATAATAGGATTAGATAGAATATCATATTAAAGGGACATACCCTAGTTTTTAAACACTAAGGCATATTTGTTTTACTATTATAGCTGTTTTTGATAACTGAAATCATAATTTGATTTTATGTTTAGATTACCAATTTTCGTACATTCGAAGTGATTTTGGTCATCCTGTGTGTGTGTGTTTGTTTGTGTGTGTGTATGTGTGTGAATGTATGTGTGTGCGTGTGTGTGTATGTGTGTGTGTGTGTGTATGTGGCATAATTTTGAATATAAATTTAAAAAAACGTAGTGTCGAAAATAGAATAAAAATTATTTTCGTCAATATTTTCTTTCATATTAACCTGACAAGTAAATATTTTGTAAATATCTATTTAATGATACTCTACCGAGTTTAGCATTTACTTGTTTAGGCTCTCATTGATGTACAAGGTATTGTTTACTCTTGAAATTAAAATAAAGATGTCAGTAAACTAAACAGATGTGTAACCTTTATTGGAACAGACACTAACACAATCATTTTGATGATATGTGTCAAACGTTTAATTTAAAACTGCAAGTTAAATGATCAAATAAATATTAATTATGACCAGCATATTTAGTGAATATAAACTTACACAAGCTTGGAATAATTTAAAGATTCTATATCAGAAGTTATATGTGAGCATCTGTTTGTAATAAAATGTTGGTTTGTTTAACGACGCACTCAACACATTTTTTAATTACGGTTATATCGGCGTCGGACATATGGTTATGTCGAGAAAAAACCCCAGTGGTCAGCTGACGGGGATCGATCCTAGACCGACCGCGCATCAGGCGGGCACTGTACCACTGGGCCACGCTGCCCCTGTTTGTAATAAAGATTCTCCAATAAAAATATATTCTACTAGTAGATAAAATCATTTCCTATAATCATTTATGGGCATATAGTTCAAGATGTAGTCTTTAAATGTTAGAGCAAAATTTAATAAAAACATAATTTGCAATAGCTGTCATTATTACTCTTTAAGTTAGCACCTTTAATAGATCACAAACTTGAGTTTTGCTCAAAGGTTACTTATAAATGTTTACACATATTTTGTTTTGGAGAGGAATAGGGGAAACCATCATCAGAAACGGTCCATCCCATATTGTAACAGCAATGGAATTGACACATGTTGACCAAATGTTTTGATAGTCTGTTCCAATAAAGTGCACATATCACCTGTTTACTGACAGATTTCCTTTAATTTCAAAAGTAAACACCACCATGTACATCATCGAGAGTCAAAACAAGTAAATGCTAAATTGGGTAGACTATAATTAAATACTAGTAGATATTTACAAAATATTTACTTGTCTGCTTAATATGTAAGAAATAATTGACGAAAATAATTTGTATTCTATTTGCGACAGCACTATAGTGTATTTTAGTGATTGACAATGTTAACTTTATTTTTTAGCTCTCTTCACGTTGGTTGGTGTGATGATATATGGTGTAAAATCCGAAAATATCGGCTGGTCTTTCATCCTTGTGATTATCAGCAACATTCTGTACATCATTACCGCTGTGATGATTACCATCGACATCGTCCAAGGATAAACCTTGAGAACAACACATCACTGAAGACAGACAAACAAACAGACAGACAGACAGCCAGGCAGGCACGCACGTGCGCACACACACACACACACACACACATACAGTTTCGCTTGTATAAACTTTTTTAATTTATAAAAAACAATATAATTACAAATGCATGTAGCTTAAAGCAACATAAGAACTGAATTGAAATGCATGACTTTGAGCTAAGACCTTAAAGTTTTGTTGTTTGCTTTAAAATACGATGTCGTCGAGGCGTGTGCTCGTCAAATACTGTGGTATGTACTGTCCTGCCTAAAAAGGTTTGTTTTGTTTAATGACACCACTGAAACATTCATATGAACCATATCTAGACATACTCCCTTTGAAACGAAGAATTGTATTGACCAGATTTAGACTTGCTAACCACAGACTACCCGTTGAAATTGGAAGATGACTCATTTACCAAAGGAAGAAAGATTATGTAATATATGTAATAGTGGTTGTATTGGTGACGAATTTCACTTCTTATTTGAATGTAAAACACTAAATGATATTAGAGTACTATATGTATCTAATTATTATTATATACAGCCAAATGTAAAATAAAATAAAATATACTTTTTAATAAGCAAACATGTATTAATAAAACTATGTGATTACATTAAATAAAGTTTAACAAGAATGTAATCTAGAAATGAACATGAGTACATATATTTACTATATTACTTATTTATTATACTTTGTTCTCCAAATGTTATCTGTATGTTTGTAACTTGCTCACTTTATAAATATTATATTATTATATTACCTCATGTACCATGCATATGGTCTGAGTGAATACAGAATTGAATTGAATTGAATTGAATTGAGCACATTGATTAATTAATAATCGGCTATTGGATGTCAAACATTTGATAATTCTGACTCGTACTCATCAGAGAAAACTTGTTATATTGTTTTTTAATACAGCAAGAGATCTGTTATATGCACTTTCCCACAGATAAGAAAGCACATACCACGGCCTTTGTACCATTGTAATATACTGGTTGGAACGAGAACAACCCAATCAGCTGAACTGATCCACCGAGATGATTCGATCCTGTGACGCAAGTACCTCAAGCGAGCACTCATCGACTGAACTAAATTCCGCCCTCAGTCCTGCCTAAAAAGAAGTGCATATACAAGATCCCTTACTGCTTTTCTGTAGGAGTTGCGTATGTGAGTTGAAAGCGGGTCCCCCTATCTGTATGTGTGTCGACAGCGGGTCCCCCTATATGTATGTGTGTTGAAAGCGAGTCCCCCTATCTGTATGTGTGTCGACAGCGGATCCCCCTATCTGTATGCGTATTGAAAGCGGGAC
>JAECMU010127568.1:0-11496 GCA_016106625.1 Dracogyra subfuscus
AGCTTTTGGATGTCAAACATTTGGTAATTCTGATATATAGTTTCAAAGGAAATCTACTACGGGGTTTTTCACTAACAAGGGATCTTTTAAAAGTATTTTCACCACAGTCTTCAATATACTAGTTGTGGGACATTGGCTGAAATGCCAGTGTTCCAAAGATGTTTGAGAGAGTTACTATTCCTCACAGAAGCTTTTGCTAGTGCCCTATTTATTATGTTAATACAGTTTATAATTTCCACTAGCCCAGACCAAACATTCACTAGCCGGGACAAGGACTAATGGATTTTATTGAACCTTGAGATAGGAAAAACTTAATCAGAGAAATGGCTCCAATGAGTGGGATCGATTCAATGGCTCAAGAAGCTGAGTCAAGTTCCCTACCAGCTAAGCAAGAACCCACCCCCACCTCTCCGTGAGTTAAATTGCCAAAGTTTAAAAAGGTAGATTCTAAAGATTCCTTATTTTCTATTCTAAAGATTATCACCAGATAAAATTCCCAAAAATTACCCAAATTATAATGATTAACCTTTTGTAAGATTGTAAAGAATACTCAAAAATAAAAGGCTGAAGATTATCTAAATATATCCTAATGATTATCTTAGACAGGATTCTTAAGATTAACTGAGAAAACATTCCTAGAATAACCTAGATATAAATTCTGTTAAAGACTAATCATGCAAAGGATTCTAAAGATCTCTCAAAAAGAAGATTTTAAAGATCTCTCAAATATCTCTAACTATTCCCTAAGATAAGATTCCAAAAATTACCCTATGATAAGATTCCAAATATTACAGATATAGATTTCAAAGATTCCTTTAGGTAAGATTTTAAAGATTATCCTAAGATAAGATTCCGAAGATTACTCAGATTTTAAGAGTACCTTGGGTAGGATTCTAAATATCACCCTTGGAAAAGATTTTAAATCTACCATGTGCAATATCAAATTTTAATTATTTCCCTTGCATAAAATTTAAAAGATCCTTGGATAAAATAAAAGAGTAAGTCATGTAAACAATCCAATACAATATCCATGAAGTCTAAATAATACCCTAAACTACAATGCTATTGATTATTCATGACTAAACTTTTACAAGAAGTTAATAATGTCCTGCAAATACATTTAAGTGTTCACTGTATTCACGCATCTAGACAGTTAACGGTCACTGTGCATTTATCCCATGAATCTTGGCATGCTTTTTAAGGCTATCATATCTTTCGAACCGTTTGTCGCACTTTATACAGACAAACAACTTGACTTTCCAGTGAGAGAGGACATGGCTTTCTATACAAACACTTCCTGACAAGAGTTTAAGGCAGGCTGGACAGGCAAATTTTCCACTCTTGATAGGCTGCAGCCTATCGAGGTCACCATTTCTGACATGTTCAATTAAATGAGACTGTATATTGTGTGCAAGCAGCTTTTCCGTTTTACAGACCAGACAGTGGTGTCCACAGCCTGGAAGGTTTTCATCAGATTTTCCATAAAAGTTTATTAATGGTATTTTCTTGACATCAATACGATGCTGCCGCCAGTGTCGATCCAATGCATAGAAAGTCTTGAATCCTGTATCTCCACAAATATTACAAGATATCTGATTGATATCATCACAAATGTGATGGACAAGTGAATAATGTCTCTTTACTTTGTTTAAGCGCAAACTTCTGAAACAAATGGCACATTTTGCCAGTCCTGAAGCTGGCTTCAGACAGTTATATTTCATATGGCGCTGGATATTAGTTCGTGAAATAGGCTTGTGACAGTTCATGCAAGATACAACTGATATTTTGGGCATCTTCTTGGCATTCGAAGTATTCTGATTTGACTGAAACACTGCAGTGTTATCTGAAACGCAATCAGGTGAAGTCTGGATATTGTTACCATTGATGGGAGTACCTTCAGTGATCTTCCCAAGTTTACTATGAGTCTTCACTTCATTTGTAGCAGGCTTGCTTGCAGATGGCTTTCTTGAAGCCTTTGCCACTTCAGAATTGTCAAGTTTCACTTTTAAACCTGTCATCACAGAATTCCTCTCTTTTGGCATAGTAGTACTTGAGTTCACATCTTTTGCAGACCTGCTTTCTTTAACACTGGGATAGTTTTTCAAAAACTGACTTGAAATCTCTGTTGCATTCAGTATGCCTTCTGTAGAAGATTGAGATCTTAAGGGTCTCTTTTTGCATATAAATGGATCACTGGCTTCTAATTCTGTACAATGCTTTTGTTTCTGTCCTCTTTTTGTAGCTGTCTGTCCACCACTAGCATCTTGTTGCATTTCCTTCAAGACTACATCTGGAACATGATTTTGTGTTACCTCCTTGTTAGTTGTGGAATAAGTAGTCGTCAAAGTATTTTCAGGATGCTTATCATTTGAATGTTTTGATCTTAACACATCCTTTGTTATTTGGCACCCAAGTTCAGATGGCTCGGTCTCGGTTTTTGAGGTTTGGCATTTACTTTTCTTGTGTCTAAAAATATAATTGATATTCTGTTGATATTTATTTAATCTCTCTCTTCTTCGGTGAGCTGATAAATGTATAAATAAACCTGAGTTTGTTGTAAATGAGACGCCGCACAAATCACAAAGGAACCTATACTGTATTTGACATTTCATTCTCTCTGGAGTCAAAGAGGTGTGGTTTTCATTACGCAGATCTGAAGTAAGCTGGTCAAACTCTTCAAGAGATATCATCTTTTCCACTGATGCAACATCTTCCAGGGCCAAATGGTTCTCATCATTAGTGATGGTAAGATGACAAGATGTGTCAGACTCATGTTTATCTTCAAAGTCACAAAATGTCCGAATCTGGTCTAATGATGCATCAGAAAAATCAGCTTCTACACAGTTGTTATTATTATCGGTGCAAGATCCATTCTCCATAGAAAGGTTAGCATCTAGAAAGTCCAAAACATCAACAACACTAGGCAGTTCTCTTGTCAAACATTCAAGTGCTGCCTGTGCCTCAGATCTTGCAGCATCACCATCTGATTTATCCGATGCCTGTTCTACTGACAATTTATTTGCAAAGTCTTGCGTCATTTCACTGATGTCAGACAATGTTGAACTTTCTAAGTACCTTCTGCTGATCTTACATATTACATGGACAGGCTTTTGCCCATCTGGTGTGAAGACATCATCATGGCATGTTATTTGTTCTGCAGAACTCCTCTCTGTTGACAAAGCATTGCCAACACTTTGTTCCAGATTAAGACAGTTTTCCTGATCATAAAATGCTAAAGAATTGTCAAGACACATAATTTGTTCAGCAGATATCATGTCTTTCGATATACTTTCATTTGTTTCATTCCTGTCACTAAATGAAGAACGGCCTTGCCCATCAATACCAATACTGTTCCGGACTAATTTCCTTTCATTATTTGTATGCCTTGTTTTGTCTCTTATTATCTTTTTCATTCTATTATTACATCCTCTGGCCACTCTTCCAGTGGTATCATCAGAATATTGCAAACCAATTGGAGATTCAAATCCAATATCAGTTGTATGTGCACCTAGCACCGTTTCTACACCATCAACTACAGTCTTTTCTGACATTACTTTATCAGTGGGAACAAAAGACACACATGTACTTTTAACTACCTGCTTTATTAATTTTTTAGAACTTCTAAAGGAATCATAGTTGCTGCTCATACTTGGACATTTCACAGGTGAGGATTCCATATCAGAATGAAAGTCATCAGGACCATACATTTGACTGCTATCATCAATGGGCATTTCCTTTAATACTTCACTTTCAGGTATAACACTGCTAGGTGAATCTTTCATGTCAAGGACAAACACACTTGGTGACTTGATCAAATGACATCTTAGATGTTTTCGGAGTTGAAAAGCAAATGAAAAGCTTTCCCAGCATCGTTTACACTGATTCAATAGTTTAAATTTTGGGGTCCTATTGCTCTTTTCTTGGTGATATGAAGATTGCATATACATTTTTACCAGAAGATATTTGTCTTGTCTTGCACTATTATCTTGTATGTACGAGTCAAATTCTGAAATTAAAGTTTTGAAAATAGAGAAGAATACAGACAATAGATTTGGAAAATTAAACAAATTTAAGACAGAAAACATTAAACTGATTATCAGTATACCTAAGTCTGCTAAATAAATGGTCTGTATTGAAGCTATATTTTTTTTTTTTTCAACCACGTCATAACCAGGGGTGAGGAAAAATTAAATAATCAATCGGTCGCACTTGATATCATCACTACTGGGGGGGGTGGGGGCGAAAGGAATAAAAAAAGAACATTTGAAAGATATTTTCCAAATAGTTTTAAAAAAATCATAGTGACATTTGTATAGTTTTATATTTAATCATGAACCCAAAAACAATAAACATAAAATTAAAAAAAATTATCACAGTGAAAAACAAATCCCCACAAATTGTATATATTTTACATAATGAAATAATATTTAAAAAAAAAAAAAAAGTTATGAATTTTAATTCCCATATACATGTATGTATAAAAAGTACGAGTATTCAGTACTGATTCCTGAAAATTAATAAAAGATGGCACTGTTGAAGCATTTGACAGCCTGAGCTGCACATGTTCAGACAAAGAGATTAATAATGTCATCGTTGACTGGATGAAATTTGACCTCTACTGGCTCTAGAGATAATGAGTATGTGTAGCTGTTATGCTCACTCACACTTGTTAACAAAAAAGGCATGACAATTACATTTGACGAAATCAGCTGAAAGCTTTGCGAACTGTGTGCACAAAGCGGACAGTACACTGCCAAAGAAACGACCTAAAAATAGCTTTCAAATCCATGGATTTCCACCAAAGATTGTCATGCCTGTTAATTTTTAAATCCTTCATAATTATTGGATACAGTCAACAATAAATACATTTATAGATTATTTCAGTATATTTTATGCTATTTCAAGCAGTTTTTATTGCACAAAAACCTCTTGCTTCAGACTAGGGAACTTGACTTGACAGAACTCCATACACCAGTGTTGACAGGTGTTGAGTGTTACCAGTTGCAAACTCTGGGCCCTTTGTTTTAATTGGAGTGTAATACCTTGATGGCTCTCTCACCCAGAATGGTGTTATTATTAATGACTGTTTAATCTCTTGACCGGCTTAGCAACCTTGACAAATGTCTAGTCTAGTGACAGTGGATTGACATTGCCGTAGGTCCGAATTTCTGTAACTGGCGATATATACTTAGGCAGACTTTAAAATCACAGATGTCCGATTTATTTTTTATTTAAAATCATGCACGTGTTACTGATGTCTATGCAGACCAGTCCACTTGATGAATAGGAATTTGGGCTTTTCCTCACCTCTGGTATGTGAAATGACATGAAATGGCACAAATGAATGTATATTTTGTAGACCTACTTCCCAAAAAATATATATAAAACAATGGGTCAGTTATGAAATCAAAAGATGACGAAAGAAGTAAACTCTTGCCACAAATCTTCCTGAAAGGATATATACTTCTGACAGAAGGGTCTGTCAATGTCAATGGATGATTTGGTGTAATTTTCTGTTCACTCAAAACTGTTAGATCACTTTATAACAATATTAATGAATTTTAACTGAAATGTCTCATGACTGCTCGATTAACACAATTTCACAAGAAAGATGTTAGCTCGCCTTCATTTTGCTTATGACAAAAACTGCATAGCAAATTTTATTAGAAAGCATGTACCATGTGTTGTTTGTCAAATGAATATTTTTGTTAAATATGCAGAGAATATCTTGTAAGTTTGTCAAATTTTAAAATCCTCCATTTTGAAAGGTTTAGACTCAAATTCCTTTTGTTCATAATCCGTATACATAATTCACAATGCACAGAATGACAGGACATGCACACACGTACAGTTTCTTCCTGTAGTGTGTGTATTGGTGATTAATATGTGATTCTGTTTTCATCAGGAAGTTTGAAAATGATCGAGGTAAATGTATTTAATGTCAAACATATGATTGTTGTTGTATTAGAACAAATTCTTTTACTACCGTTTGGTAGGAAATGATTGGCAGAATGTATTTATATATACTGGTCTCTTGACGGTATGAGAGTGTTGATAGCTGTACAAGTGTCCGTCTAGCTCTTATTATCGTCAGATTACTCGGGCTAATGGAATCTACTCAATCCTTATGAAAGGGACTGATACAGATTACACATTATGCATTTTCATGTGGATTATGGACAAATGGAATTTACACCTAAGACAAATCAAATTTTACAACCCTTTATCAAGAAAAAATAGACAAATTCATGCACAATATAAATTTTTAAAAACATTAACATTAAATATTAAAATAATGACAACCAATAAACTCAAACCATTAGTATTTTGCAGGCCTGTGCAAATTAATAATTTGCATAACTGGAAAAGGGGTTATGCCAAAAGATTTTGCATAACCTATTTTGGGTTGCATAACCTGCCAGGATCTTTTCTTTATAATTTAAAAAACATATATATACTTAATTCTGATTAACATGAGAATGGCAGTGGCGAGTAAAAAGTATATGAATAAGAATGTTTAAGCAATTTAAAAATAATAATAATGATTAGAACTATTGCAATAAATTACTAAAACATAGTGAATGTCAGGCTTGACCTATTATATAAAACACATCATCATGTGTGCATTACACCGGCCTCGGTGGCCTAGCGGCTAGGTCACCGGACAACAGGCTGGTAGGTACTGGGTTCGCAGCCCGGTACCGGCTCCCACCCAGAGCGAGTTTTTAAGGACTCATTGGGTAGGTGTATGGCCGCTACACCCTCTTTTCTCTTTCACTAACAATAACAACTAACCCACTAATTTCTATTCTGTCCTGGACAGACAACTCAGATAGCTGAGGTGTGTGCCCAAGACAGGCGTGCGCTATAACAGCTTGCTCTGAATGTGCACGTTAAACAATATTGAACATGAACATGTGCATTACTACGTGTGAATAAATAAGAATTCAGTTTAAGGCAATTGCATACCATTAATTTTATAATATTAGTGTTTTTTATGTGTAATGTCATGACATTCAGTCATGAGTCGGAGACTCCGTGCCATCTTCCTCATCCGAGGAACAGTGGATACTGATACTGTCACTGTCATTATCACTGACATTGTCATCATCATCACTGTCACTATCTGATTCGGAATTAGTTAATAATAAGGTCAATGTGACTCTAGTTTACCCTGGATGCTGATCCAGTTCAAGATTGTAATGACTATCACAATATTGCCATTTTTGATTGGTTAAATTTGGCTACGCCTTCTAACAACCAATGGGAATGCATCTATTTTGCAAGATATTTATACAAACTTTACGTTACGCACTACAAAAAGCACTGCATTGGGAACAAGTCTAATGTTTGTACTCATGTTAAAAATATGTTGGTACGTTGCCAGGATTAATCATTCAGTAAATTTTACATGAACGGTAAATCGATTATGCCAAATAAAATGGCATAACCGATGCACGAACGAATCGGTCGTTCATGCAGGCCTGATTTATACACAGTAACTACATGTACATGCATCTAAATAGCCCTGAGCAGGTTTTAAAGGAGGGACAATTAAGGCATTTGGCCTCGTTTGCATAGTCAACAATATATACTGCACATTATTGCTTAAAGCTGCTATGTCTGGTTTCAATTGTACACATTCAAGTTCTAAGTTTAAATACAAGCATAACTGCATTTTTAATTCACTCGCGAGGTGTCGTCATTAACGCATATCGTCAAATGCTTACTAGCCAGTTCGAACAATGCTCGCCATTTTGTAATACCGAACGCATGTTAGCTGCAAATTTCAGCAGACACGCATGGCGACGTTCTAAACACCGGACTCATACGTCTTTTTATAATGTGTGTTGTGGTGTGGTCTATACAAAACTAATTGGACATCCTATATTACCATAGTACAGAAGGATTTTTAAAGTGATACTTCATATGTTATAAAAGTGCTTAATAAAACTGTTGTAGTTGTAGTGAATAATAAAAATTAGCATAACAGTGTTTAAACAGGTAACAATCAAAAGGCGTACGAGTCCGAGGTTTAGAACGTCGACATGAGTGTCTGCTAAAATTGACTGCTCGGTTTTTGTAATGCAACAATACTATTTTTAGCCCATTGTCGGCCCGACGAAAGTGTCCCACTTTCAAAATACCGGGTTTATTTTTTTCTTGGAAACACCAGCATAGCGAATCCAGTGCTGAGTGTGGCATGTTATATGCACCAAATGTGACTGGATTAACTGTTCTAAATGCTTAAATAATAAAAATATTCCAGACATAGCAGCTTTAATATCAATAAGTATAACACTTAAATGTGACGGCTATTATATATAATGGGCACAGCCATTTTATACCACCCCACTGAATACACCCTTTGGCGAGCTGGTGGTTACGTAATACCTAACATGTTACGTCAGGAATTGTCAGGAATTTTCAACATTTTCACAAGTAAACAGAGTACTCTTTTGACCAACCACTCCCCCCACTCCCCCTAAAAGTGTACATCCCCAAATGAAAAATGTTGATCGACATTTTTCATTTTCAAAAAAGTGTACACTGGCCCCAGATACGGTTTGTATGCTCATGAAAATGTTGACAATTATGGACAGCCACTAAGACAATAACCATATATATATACACAGATACAGCAGACTTCCATTACAGGCAATATGAACTGACAGGCCTTCTTAAATTTAACCCAACTCACTCATAAAAACTGTCTGAGCAACTTTATTTTTCTTTTATAATGTCTTACTTTTATTAGAAGAAAATAATGATGGAAGAAAACTCCAAGAATAAATGTCACCGAATAATGAAAATTGTCAGGTTATATAGCAAAAGGGTTTTCCTTTTCTTTTTAATCCATACACGTAGCCCTGGACACAGTAAGTTGAAATGCAAAATAGATCATACACCTATGCTTGCCAGATTATATTGTATTTTGAATCACTTTTATTTGTAATAAAATAAAAAACCAAGAATAAATGTCAACCAACAAGGAAAATTGTCAGGTTAAGTAGTAAAAGGGTGTTGTTTTGTTTTGTTTTTCAATGCATACATGCAGCCTTGGTCACAAAGTAAGCTGAAATGCAAAATAGATCATAAACCTAAGTGTGCCAGATTATATTGTATTTTGAATCACACTGTATAATTAATTATCGCACTTTCTTTCTCATCAGACGAGCCAGTTGTTTTGCCATTGCAAAATATTTCACCAAATTATTTATTAAACTTTAAAAATGTCAAAAACCCAGTTATTTTTAAATTTATACAATTTCAATTGTTACATGAAATTATTTTGCTGAATTAAAATAAAATTCACAAATTATTTGTTTTAAATTCAACTGGCAAATTTGACCAGTGCCAGAGCTTAAAAATTCATCATGAATAACAAAAAAACCTTAAGTGCAACCACAGGTTACTATAAATGTAAACTGTCTAGTACCGTTGAAATAGTCTGGTTTACATAGAGGACCAATTTAGACAAAGTTCATCCAGAGTTATGGTTCTTGAATTATTGACAACTCGCGATCAACAATGACATTGGAACCCATGGATGTTTGGGAAACCGAGTCATACAAGCCATTGTAATGATTATAATTACATATTAAAGGTGTTTCTGGTTGTTCTAATATCTGTACTAGTATCTGTATAAGTATTAAAACAATCAGAAACACCTTGAATATACAGACACTGATATTCTAAACAAGACGATATATTTATACATGCCGAAGTGAAATCAGTTAGGTATCAACACACACACATTAATATTAATCCAATTGATCTAACGGTTTATCGCAATAAGAGTAAACTTCACACGAGTGCGATTATATCTTGCGACGGCTTCCTGAGTACTTGGCAAGTGACAATCATTATTCAACTAATTATGCAACCTGTTGTTCAGTCAAATCCCAATCCGGTGTAGACAGAGGTAATTAATGAGGTAAACAGTTCTCAATATTCCTACATGAGAGCAGATTAAACATCTCAAAATTACAATGGACCCACTGACTGGGATCGATCCCAAACCAACCGAGCATCAAGAAAGCCGTAACCACTGGGCTACGTCTCACCCCTAAACATCTCAAATTACAACTACTAGCAATTCGGTCACCCAGCTCCTGTTATTGGGTTACATAATGATGTCATCAGCTGGTGACACAAGTTTGTAATGTTTATTCTTACTATAAATCAGAAAATATTCTGTTAAAAAAAACAAAAACAGTTGAATTAAGATAATCTTACTGTGTTATCCACTAACAATTTACCTATAAAATCAAACTGGTCACATTAATATAACAGAAAAATAGGGGAGTCAGGCACTCTACCAAATGAGCTAATAGGAAAATTCCCATTAGCTACTTTAATAGTACAACATACTCCCCCACCAAGTGAAGCCACATCTCAGAGATGTGGGCCACAGACAGTTGAACTGTTACGGGTCCTGACTGGGTTATAATTGTATTCTTGTACACTAAGAACACATCCAGTCCCTACGTAGGCTCCAAATATAACAGAAAAATCAAGCTCCACTATCGGGATTCAAACCATGAATTCAGCGCTCTACCAACTGAGCTGAAAGAGAAATTCCCATTAACTACTGCCAAAAGGAACACTTTATACCAACACTACTACAAAAAAAAGCATTGACCTACATGTACGTTGGCAAATTGGAAAACAGTAAAGGGGTTATCCTGTAAGTTAAACACTAATGAGTGTTAATACAAATTTAAATTGTGCGAACTTGTCATTGATTTCTGGTCACTTTATCGCAAATCTTGACAACACTCATTCAGGTTACCAAGGTTACCACATGTCAAAAAAGTCCAGAACAATACAACTTTTCCCACAAATTCTTCATAAACAACAGTAACACCACCCAAATTGTTACTCAAAGAATTGTATCAAAAAATACACATTCAAGTATCAAACGATACAATTGGAACATTGAATGAAGAACAAAGTATTTGTAGATCTATGAAGGGGTTTATGGTACTTACCGTATATCGCTGTGTTATTAGCCGACTCCATGCATTAGCCGACCCCCTAGTTTCACCCTCCAAATCGGCTTTAAAATTATAGACCTTGTATATAAGCCGACCCCCTATTTTGCTTTAGTTACAAGTGTCTTCCACCTGAACTCAACCTTAAAATTAACGTAAAGTTGCAGACGCAAATAAAGTTATAAACGATTCAAGTGATTGCGTGTTTGAGTTTCATGTTCATCGTTCATGTTCCCATGTATGATGTATCGTAATTATCTGATTTTCTTTAATTATAGAAACATGTAGTGTATTAAACGGATATGTATCTTTATTAGTAATTATATATTAAAACTAACCAAGTCAGATGTCTATGTGGTCTACAAAATGACGAAGTGAAAGTACATCTGCTTTCAAACATCATTAAAATTTTGTCACAGCAAACTTATCCGGAAGCAGTAGCCGATTTCTATTTATAGAAACGGTGTCCGGTTAATTTATTTCTCGTAAAATATAAGTA
>JAECMU010127568.1:15424-34122 GCA_016106625.1 Dracogyra subfuscus
AAATTTTATATTATCGTATATATATATATATATATACACACACACACACACACATACATAGTGTGGTTGTCCCTCCCCGCGTCCAATAGTGGGTTGGCCCCTAATTTAAAACATCGCAGCTACGCCAGTGATATATTAATTGATATATTTATCTCGACGATAATATATCGCAATACAATATTTTAATACTGGTATGTATTTGGTAAAATTTTGATCTTACCTTAAAAAAAAAAAAATCCTTACTTTATAGACGACAGCAATTTGTCACAAGTAAACACAAAACTATTGAAAATCCTTGTCTCGGCCATTTTAAGGCTCATGGCAGAGTTCTAGATTATGGTAGCCCCACTCTCATCGCTATGATATTCAATGTTGAGCTAATAAATAACTACTTGGAATGCCTGATGGCTAGTGAAAAAAGTTGTCAAATGCTGCATTTTGTAAATATAAATATCCTGTCCCGAATCCCACCCCCTAATTTTAGTGTTTTTAATCGCTGTATCTCCCTCTTTAGGTAACAATTGTAGTATTACTATTAGTAAAATTGTATTAAGTAAAGTAGGGCTAGTGAATTTTTAATCGTGGCTAGTAACTTTTTTTAAATCACTTATCCCATGTAAAAATTATAAAAGCCCTGTCAAGGTTAGGGCTTAAATATTAAACCTACTTCTAGGTGTGAGATACAGTATTCATGCCATTTTAATTTTGTTTGCCAAAACTATTAACATTCTAGATTTGGGTTTTTCAAATTGTTAGATAAATTTTAATACACTTTAAAATACACAATAACATTTTAGCTTCAAGATTGTGCAATGCAATATATACTACTCAAAAGAAGTTAAGGGTCAAAAATACTTGTGCAAATAAAAATAAGCTAATATGCTAAAATTGTGACAAATGATTTATTTGATGTATCAAGAACAAAAAACACAAAACAAAACAAAACTTTGCTTGGAAACTAGTTTACTATCCAGATGGAGAAATTCATGCACCCCCCCCCCCCCCCAAAAAAAAAAAAGAAGAAGAAGAAAAACAACAACAAAAAAAGATGTTCAGACATGTAGTAGAAGCGTCAGTAATGGTGTAGCCACAATTAGCATTCACACATTCTTAACAACGTTGGCGCATGCTGTTAACTAGGCGTTGGAAATAAAATTGAGGAATCGCTTGCCATTCTGCAACTAATGGCTGAGCCAGTTGCTGGAGGTTGACGGCAGGGACGTGATATGATCGAACTCGCCGCCCTAGTTCATCCTACGCAACTCAGTGGGTGACAAGTCTGGTGAATATGCCAATCCATGTACTGAACGTTCGGCCGCTGCAGAAAGTCGGTCACCACCCTGGCACGATGAGACCTTGCGTTGTCGTCCTGGAACCAAGCTCCTGATCCAGTCAGCTGCAGAAGTGGAATTACAAAAGGTTGAACAATCTCGTTGAAATAATACTGACCAATCAAATTTCCTAAATGTCCATTAATGCTATACAGAGGGATTCTGTGGTTCATGGATATGCCCGCCCACACCATTACACTTCCTCTTGCAAATGGTAGATGTTGAACAACGGTAATATCAGCAAATCTTGCTCCTTGACGACGGTAAACACGAGCCCGGTCATCAGTGAACTGGAGCAAGTACCGTGACTCATCTGTGAATAATTTCTCTGCCCATTGCCCACGGTTCCACTGGATATGACGTCTGCACCAATCAAGACGAGCCCTACTGTGACGAGCAAGTAGCTGTGGTCGAACTACAGGACACAGACTTCGCAAACCTTGGTCTCGCAGACGATTCTTAATGGTCTGGTCAGACACATTGTTGCCCGTAGCAGCTCTTAGGTTGATCACGAAGACGCCGTGCGGTCACAAAAACGCTGTCGCAATGCCGTTATCATCAGGAAACGCTCTTCTCGTGCTGTCGTTGATCGTGGTATTCCAGAACGGGAGCGATTCTGAATAGAATTAGTCGTCCTGAACCTTTGCTAGAATCTACCGATAACGCATTGGCTTACATTTAGATGGTGAGCCACAGATCTTTGAGTGTGTCCATCTAGTAGCCAGCCAATGGTCCTTCCCTTGTCTTGCAAACTGAGTTGTCGTCGAACCATCTTCAAATTTAAAGTGATGATGAAAGGAAAATGTTCATCCCTTTTATTGCTAAAATGGGCATGCACTGGATTACACTCATGCTAAGCACGTGCAAATGGTGCACGAGGTGTCACAGTGGGTGTATCGAGGCAAGTTGTCAGTTTAGTCTATGTTTTTGCTTCAAATCCATGAAAAGGGAATTTGGGTTGATTTAAAATGTTTCTAAAGATAAGGACAATGATTGCTTGTTTGTTTGTTTGTTTAACGACGCACTCAACACATTATAATGACGGTTATATCGGCGTCGGACATATGGTTATGTCGAGAAAAAACCCCAGTGGTTAGCTGACGGGGATCGATCCTAGACCGACCGCGCATCAGGCGGGTACTGTACCAAGGGCTATGCTGCCCGCTCACAATGGTTGCATGCCCCTTAATAATGTGATGTCTTTAGTCCAAATGACAAAGCAAAGGTTAATATTCTAACCCTATCTGTCCAAAAAAAAACATATAATTTGACCCATAACGCTTTTATAGATTCATTAAAAAAAATAACCAATAAAAAAACACTATTTTAAAAAACCCATACCCTCCCAAACATGAAATAATAATAATAATAATTTAAAAAAAAATAAAAAAAAATCGCTAACCAGTTTATTTATTTTACTTATTTATTATAATTATTATTATTGTTGTTGTTGTTGTTTTAAATTTTCAGTGAGGAGACGTAAGGTGAATGCTTGGCACGGCCGAGCGGCGGGAGTCGTGGGGCTTTGAAGGAAGGAATTGATTTATTTAACGATCGACGCACTCAGCACATTTTATTTACGGTTATATGACGTCAGACGTGATTAAAGACTACACATATATTGAGAGAGGAAACCCGCTGTCGCCACTTCATGGGCTACACTTTTCGATTAGCAGCAAGCTGGGATCTTTTATATGCACTATTCCACAGACGGGATAACACATACCACAGCCTTTGATATACCAGTCATATACGAGAAATAGCCCAATGGCGACAGCGGGTTTCCTCTCAAAATCTGTGTGGTCCTTAACCATATGTCTGACGCCATGTAATCGTAAAATAAAATGTGTTGAGTGCGTCTTTAAGGAAAACATTTCTTTCCTTTCTTTTTTTTTCTTTCGATCTCAGCCTGAAACACATCCAGACCCTTCCTCACTTTCCCTTGTACGAATTCTCACTTCACGCGCACTTGCGAACCCCACGATCCCATGATGACTGGCTTCCGCTGAACCTATTAATATTATTGACCAACCTTTGTTCTAGACCGATCATGCAGATCATAGAGGATGTGTACACTCATGCATGACTGCGTGCTGGAATTCAAGATAACAGGCGCGGAACCACGTGGAGGGTCCTAGGTATGCGCACCCACCAATTTAAAAAGTGCTCCCCCAAGTCCATTATTGGTCGGTCGGGGATTGGGGGGGGGGGGTAATAATAACATGTATTTATTATTAGTTAAGGCATATAATAGTTTTGTGTTCAATGGAAGATTGCATGTTTTTAAGTACTGTAGGTGTCATTATTAAACGTGCCATTTCCGAAACAATGCACTACTTTCGTTGTAATGTTTGCCCAATTAATTCACTATTATTATATAACCATTCCCCACAGCTAATATACCTTCCCCTTTTGGCAATTGTAAATTCTTATTAGAGTTCCCTGCGGGCAGCATAGCCCAGTGGTACAGTGCCCGCCTGATGCGTGGTCGGTCTAGGATCGATCCCCGTCAGCTAACCACTGGATTTTTTCTCGACATAACCATATGTCCGACGCTGATATAACCGTAATTATAATGTGTTGAGTGCGTCGTTAAACAAACAAACAAACAAATATTAGAGTTCCCCTACTTTTTTTGAAGAGTATATATAATAATAAGATGAAATTATCTGTCCAAGGTTTTGGAAGTGATGAGAAATACACAGGTTCTGTCGTTGAAACGCATGTGGGTCATTCTCCAAAAATCATCACTTTTCAAAATACAAATTCAAGATAAAACAATTAAAATATATAAGGTTTTATTCTTAACGTTTGGAAACTGGATGGACTAAAAATCATATCTGGCCACGCAGTTCTGTAATCCACCTGCATATGCAGAAACATATCGTGTCCCAGATAACATATTTGAAATACGTTTAGCATTAACAACAAGGATGTACATGCACTTACAAAAAATAACTTATTTAATATAATAATAAAACCCAACGGAATTGTTTATAATTTATTATTGTTGCCTATAGCAATAGTTAAATTATATGTTTGTTTAAAAAAAAAAAAATATTAACAAAAATTTAGGAGGCTTTTTGAATCGCTTACTAAGTTACTGACTAATAGTAATAGTATTAGTAACTTACTAAATTAATGGTGGAGCTGTGCAAAGCGTATACGGAGGAATTTGAAGGACAGAAGCGAGTTGAGTGGAAGAAGACGTTGTTCTGAATATTAGGGTAATTTTTGCTGATGTTAACAGTCTAATTTTCATCTATATGTCTGTTTTGCGCCTATTTCTTTTATTAAATTAAATATAATAGGTACAGGAGGCGAAAACAATTGAATTCTGAAACCTACATCAAACGTTTTTCTTATATTGTTGAAGGAGTGTATACATCCATCATTATTATAATGTTAAGTCCGAACCACATTTCCGATGATTTTGTCAAATTTGTGACATTCAGATTCACATTGGTCGATGATTCATCATGGTTGGATGATTGCATGATTCCAACATTTATCCTGGCGTCATATGTTTTCGATACGATAAGCAAACAATATAATAAAAACAATACTTCGTACAGACAATAATTTTAAGTGAATAATACTTTACCTTTCTCAAGTCACATTTAAATCCGCTTTCCCTGGAATATTTTTTATTATTTAAGCATATAGAACCAGAAATCCCATTATGTTTGGTGCATATAAGAGCTGCAGTCTGAATTGGTTTCACTACACTGGCTTTTCCAAGTTAAAAATAAACCCAGAATTTTTAAAGTGGGACACTTTTAGCGGGTGCCCACAGGGCTAAAAATAGTACAGTTTGGCTATTTTTGCATTACAAAAATAGAGCAGACAATTATGCCAGCAGCCAATTTCAGCAGACACTCATGTCGACATTCTAAACTCGTACGCCTTACAATTGCTACCTGTATTTCACACGGGCCCTTTCACACCTTTAAACACACTGTTCTATTTGTTTTATTCATTACAACTTAAGAATTTTAGTTTTAAAGAGTATCTTTATATAAAAACAACACAAAAAACCCCGAACCAAGACTCATTTTCACAGTCTTATTGTAACAGCTAATTAAATCATCGCCGACGATACCAAACTTAAAAGAATGATACGACGACTCGCTGTAAGGAGTAGAAAGGTTCTTTATTCAGGTACAACACATCAAAGCGTGAAGAAAACCAACACCCTGAAAGGATCAAATAAAACATTGTCAACGTCACTAATTGACATTAGATAATTCATAGAATTACATTACCTCACATACTATTTGGTACGCATCACATTTTAACATTAATACATTAATGTACTATTCCATTTCAATTCACACCTTTGACAGACATCTGCAGTCATCAATACACATTGGATTTTATCTAATTGAAATAGTAAATATCTATAACAGTATACACAATTGCTATGTAGACCACATTGCATAAATACAAAAACTCACCGCTCAAAAAACCAGGTGACCAATACACGCACTTGACACCGTGACCCTTTGACCCAGGAACTCCCTTTAATAAAATACACAGGTATAAAAAGGACGTAATTACTTAACTAATTATCATACCACTTTCAATCAATATGCAAAAGTCATTCACAATATAAATACACTAACATTAATAGTAACAGCGATCCATAGTGCGAAATTGGTTTGCCTGTGAGCTAAAATGACTAGCAAACTACGATGCGAATCCCAACAAATTATTCCCTGACATGTAATATCACAGTAGATTTAAACAAACCCATTTATAAAAACTAAATATATTAAAATAAAACATCCTGCTACATTATTGTTATTAATATCTGTATAAATACAACTTAACCATTTTATTAAGCACTTTTATAATATTTTATCTGAAGTATCACTTTAAAAATCCCTTTGTACTACAGTAATATAGGATGTTCAACTAGTTTCGTATAAATTACACCACAACACACATCAGCCCTGCACAAATTGTACGAACGATCGTTTCGTTCATGCGTCGGTTATGCAAATTTATTTCGCATAACCGATTTACCGTTCGTGCAAAACTTTCTGAATAAAATGTCTACATCGCGGGTACAAACAACTTGACTGGTTTCCGACATGTGTTATTATAATTAAATGTAACAGAAATGGCAAATACCAGTCTAGCTAGAATACTTATATTGTGAAGTGTAAGATATTCTCATTGGTTGTTGGATGTCACCGAAGGGAATTCCTTCAAAATGCGGCCAATCAGAAATTGCGATACTTCCATTAATAAATGTTAATCAGTAAACTTCGGCTGATTACGGGAAATTGTCAAATATCACACATGGCGATGATTTTCCAATGAAAAAAGTTATCATGGCGGCGAAAGAGACAGTTTTGGCGAAAACATTTAAGAAATGGCCTTTTTCAAAGTACTTTGATTATGTCTTGAATGATGATAATGTATAGAAGAAATTAAATGTATTCCTTGTAGTCAAAAATGGTCGGAAATTGTAGCCGAGTTAGTTTTTATTTTAACTTTAGAAGATCAGAAGATGATCAGTTTTGTGTTAGTTTATTTTTTGGTTATTCTACATGAACCAATGTTTAACTGGTTTGACAGTTATGGTTATGAGCAGATATCATTGTACTAAATATTTGAAACTAATTTTCAAAACTGTCTTATGCTTATTATATATGATTCATGAATATAAACTTGAAAACCTGGATTGACATTATGATGAATCATTACTAAATACAAGCAACAATCATAATAAGCAACAACTAATAAATGAAGAATTCAAATAATTTACTGCTACATAAACTTTGAAGCAGCCTATAACCTACCCCTTATGGCAACTAATAAACCAGATCAGAATGCTTACAATAGAAAAGTGTAAAAATGCTATCTCATTTGACATTTTTAATATTATATTTATATGGTAATTTTTTTGTGACCAAATATCATTCATCAATAAATACCACCTTTATGATATTTAGTATGTCTGTTGTTTATATACAGTGATTATACACAATGATAGGTCATCATTATACTAATTCAAATTTAATTCAACAAATTAAAGTTTTGATAACCAAATCTACTAAGAAAAATTTGACTGTGTATAAGTTTGACGTTTATACTATAAAGGTATATTATTACAGTTCATTTTTATTTCAACATGACAGTGGTGTTCTTTATTAAAATTATTTTAAAGTTCTTTTTCATTTTTTTTAAAAACCGGTTATGCAAATCAAAATAGGTTATGCAATTTTTTTGGGCATAACCGATTTTCCGGTTATGCAAATTTTTAATTTGTGCAGGCCTGCACATTATAAAAGGTGCATGAGCCATGCATGTCTGCTGAAAGTGGCTACTAATGTAATTGGCTGCTAGGAAGTGACTGCTAGAATCTGTACAGTATTACAAAATGGTGAGCATTGTTCAAACTGGCTAGTAAGCATTTGACAATATGCGTTAATGACGACAACTTGTGAGTGAATTAAAAGTGCAGTTACGCTTGTATTTGAACTTAGAACTTTAACATTAGTTTATTGTGAAAAACAGTGATAATTCCCCATGAACGCAGAGTTTTAAAGTTTTCCTCCAAAAAATAGCTGCCAAGTCATACAGTTGTTTCCTCTTATATTTTCACAAACGTTACCTGTTTTCGATAGTTTCACTGACTGTCTATGTTTGTCCTTGTTATGGTAGTGTGGGATCTATACTCTGTTCAGTAATTTACATAAACATCTTCGTTTGAAAATAAAATCATAAAAGGTTCATAACTCGTAAAAAATATTGAATTAATTCCAGACCAATAGACGGTGTTCTCTGAAAACATATTTACATTAGGTTTTTGTCATAGGTTAATGTTTAATCATGTGTTATGTTATACGTATCAAAGGCATACAAATTCAGATTGTCACCTTAAAGGTAGAGTAAACTCAAACAAGATTTATATGTTAGAAAGATGCATACTCGGACCACCAACACATACTCACACTTTAACAAATGAAAAATGCGTAACTTTAGAGTTAATAAAAAAATACATTATTATTCCTTCTAACTGGGGGCAGCCATTTTGTTTTGTTTTTGTGATGTCTGGTGGTATAGCTTGGGGCGAAGTGATGTCAGCTCCATCCATCTGCTCTATGCACAGTGTAAAAAAACTGCTTGAATTTACAACAAGGTGCTTCGCTTTCATCAACCTGACTTGTAAAACACCATGATAGTATAATACACTATTTAACTAAATTTATTTCAATTTGCATCAATAGAACGAAATGGGGTTATAGTATTTTTCTTTTTTAAAAATCCAAAGAATAAAATGCATATTACAGTGTTCTCGCTGGGTGAAAATTAAAGGAGGGCAGCTACTCTAACCCTAACAACCCCAACACACCAATAAACTGAAAGCAAAAAAAAAAAAAAAAGGTGGGGTTGTGGGGGGTAGTTTGGTTACAATATTGTTGTGTGTTATAGTAGACTTTGTGAAAAGACATACTCCTTGTTTTGCCTGCAAACTCGTCTTTTAAATAAACTGAAGATGATATTGGTCTGACATTCACAGGCAGTTCTGGTTTTGCTGGACCGATCAAAGTTTTAATAATATTATTTTATTATTAACCATATGTCTTGACGCCATATAACCGTATATAAAATGTGTTGAGTGCATCATTAAATAAAACATTTCTTTCTTTCCTTTAACTTTAACTTTTATTCAGGTTTTTGTTTTTCGATGGAATTGTTTTGGCCGTAGACATTAAATAATATTTTCATTTTGTTCTCTTTTTTTTGGACGTTGGAGAATCAAAGAAATTTCTTTGGAAACGTTTGTGGCCACATGTTATTACACACACACACACACACACACACACACACACACACACACACACACACACACACACACACACATTTTCTGGATCCACCACTGCTGTTTTCAATCTCTACATTTTACTCTAATTAAGGAAATGAGTGATGTACATGTAGTGAACATACATCTTTAAAATAGGCTTAACAGTTTATTGTTACAGTAGTAGATTATTGTGTGTCCGATATGAATATCTCCCCAATGTAAAACCAAGTTTAATAAGTGGTTGTAATAGTGGAGTTTCACTGTAAGTTGTAGACATCCATTTTTAATATTGTCATTATCATTTACAGACAGTAAAGTTGAGATTGGGGCAGGTTGACCAAACACTGGTGCAAGTTGGTAACAGTTTGAGTTCACCAGCATTCTTCATGAATACTGCCTTTTTTTATCAAAACTTTGTTGCATTTGCTGTTAAAGTTATTCACTTTGTTTTAATACTTTTATCCTAACACACTGTTGGTGACACATTAAATGTCCTATAGTAATGAAATTTCCGAATGTACAGTTTATACCTCAAATTAAATTCACAGCAGTGTTTTATAGCAGCATGAATCCATGCACAATATTTAAATGAGACAGAAATACTATAAAATATTTAATTTTTAATCCAGAGTTTTTTGTTTTGTTTCCCCCTCAAGGCAATAAATATATACGGTCCAAGGCTATAGAATAAATCCATGAATAAATGGTTTTTATTTTACAAAATAAAAATTAGGATGAAACAACCTGGTTGATGGGGGACCGTTGACACCTTCAGTATTTAACAAGCTGGTCTTACTGGAACTACATGTTGTTGTTAAAATGTGCTGCTTTAGCTTAAATTGAAAATTTTATGTTTCAGTATCAGAAGTGATTTTTAAGATTAATTCAAAACATTTTGACAAGAACTTTTAATTTCAATATTAAGATTTTGTGACCATTTATGACAAAGTCATGACAGATTTGACTTTATTATTAAATGAGTTAAATATTTTTTAAATGTCGTTTTAGATATTTCTAACCAAGCGACAATGGATGATGAACCGATATTAATGTCGGATGAGGATTTGGAAGGGGATGTTGGCAGTGACTTTGATGATGATGGTGAATGCTTTCCCAGTGAGTGGACTGTTGTTGATGATGCTGATGATGAGTTAATGGTGCTGTCCGATACAGAAGACAGCTCTGTATCTACAAAGAAAGATGAAAGTTCAGCCAGGAAAGGGGAAGAGTCTTTAAGTAGTGCACCCAAAAAAGAATCAACAGAGAAAAAGAAAGATGACGAAAGTTCAAAGTCCAAGAGAGATGAGAAAAGTTGTAGAGAAAAGTCACAGGACAGAAAGTCGAAGGACACATATGATCATGGTAAATCAAAATCACGTGACCACAAATCTGATTCCAGTTCTAAAGACAAAAAACACGATTTGCCTCATCACAGGAGACCACAATCACAAGATAAACAGATAGGTTCCACTTCTGGAGACAAAAAAACTGATGCCACTTCTGGAGACAAAAAAACAGATTCCAGTTCTGGAGACAAAAAACCAGTTGCCACTTCTGGAGATAAGACAACAGATTCTGCTTCTGGAGATAAAAAACCAGATACACGAGAGAAAAGTGAAACTACACGTGTAACTTCTAGCAATAGAGATTCGAAATCATCTTCTCATTCTGTTTCTGAACCAGCTGATGTAAAACCGACCATCAAGCAGGAGTTGCCTGAAAAGAGTACATCAAGATCGACAACTCATTCAGGTGTGGAAAGCAAACCGGATTCAAAAGCTGTTGTAGAGAAGAAACCATACAAAGCTCCGGACCAGGTGAAATCTGAAACTAGGGATAAACCTGTCACTGTGAAAACTGAGCCGAAGAAAGATGAAAAAGAAGAAAAGCTGAAGTCACAAGATGAACATCCATTACCGAAAACATCTTCAAAACTGAGTGAAGATCTGAATCTGTTTAATGACACCAGACAAAGCACAAGTAAGTGTATGCCAGAAATAATGTTTTTAAATCCCCACATACATGTAGTAAGTTTAAATAACTAACACAGATATTATATGATGGAAAAAATTAAGGGAACGTGTACCACAGTGGTATTTGAAACCAAATAAAATTCGCTACTAAAAACAGTTATGCCTGTAAAAAATTAAAATGTCTATGTAGTGTGGAATTGAATATCAATCCTACGGTATTTACTGCCAGTAGGCCTACTTAATTTACCTGGTTTACTTCCCAATGCTTTTAACATTTAGATTTTGTTTGCAGCTGTTACTATTTAATTTTTTCCTTATTTCTTTCCATCAGTATATTTATACGGTTGTTTATAAACAACCAATGGCATGTGGATGTGTATATCACTATATATAGAGGATAATAAACGAGTTACCAGTTATTATCAAATTTATGTCCCGAGTGAAGTAATTTGCAGTTGTCACGAGCTTTAGCGAGTGACAAATGAAAATTATTTCACGAGGGACATAAATTTGATAATAACTGGAACCGAGTTTGTTATTCTATTTATTACCTCAGCTATTTTTTCTCTAAAAACCTTTATTTTCCACGCACATGCACGAAGGCCAACCTGTATAAAAAACGATGTAAACCACTTTACGCACTGTTTTGAGAATTACTATAACGTTGTAATTTAATCACGTTCATGGATAATTTAAAAAACACAAGTTCTCTTTATTCTGCTTCAAAATCTATAATGAAATGCATCAAAATGACATTTTGTTATTAATTTAAGACCAAAAACAGAGACCCGTAAAGGCAAACTCTTTAAACTACCTGACGTCATTTTGTGTGTTTGTCAAATCGTGATGGCATCATATTTAGTACCGACAAAGCCATTGGTTTGTAAGCGTCAAATTGTCCAATAGTATTGTTCGTTAGACCAATGCAGAATATTTCTCACTGAGAAAATATTGAAAATATTTTCCCTGTTATGAGTGACCGCTGGGGTAATAAGTATAATTATTACTCATGTTGGGAATCAGTTGCAGTATTATTTCATCATCGGTTATAATCGGTTTGCATTTACCAATCAACATTCGATTTCACAATCAGTTAAAACGATAAAAACATACATGTACAAATATTTTTAAATTATAATCAACATGCACCTAATTTTGTGTTCACCAGGATAAAACTTACAAATGGCTAAATTAAGTTTAATAACTATTTAATATAAAAAATTTTTAATGTACGTGTACATGAAAACAAACACGAACCCCAACATATTTATATCATTCCCACCATCAGAGTTAGAAGAACAGTCAATCAATTGTGGATTTTCACAGTCAATCATCACTAATTATTACTAGCCAGGTTAAACTTTTTTTTTTTTTTTTGTATATTATTCACAATAAATATGCATAGAGATTATTTGTTTTAAGATAACATATTTGTCAGATTGAATCTTTGAATATGGCGATTTTAAAGCTTTTGGTAAGGCAAATGTCTTTCGTTTTCTTTTGTACAGAATGTCGTTTGGCTACTGGTGGAGCAGACAGTGCTCCCAACATCCTGCCATTTGATTCTGAAAGTAAGTACAATGCATGTGCATGTATGTGCCTCCAAGTCAGTACAGTAATTGAAGTCCATGGCATGTTCTTCCTGTCGAGTAACTAAAGTCCAGTACATATATATACCTCCTAAATGTTCAGTAACTAAAGTCCAGTACATATATACCTCCTAAATGTTCAGTAACTAAAGTCTGGTACATATATACCTCCTAAATGTTCAGTAACTACAGTCCAGTACATATATATACCTCCTAAATGTTCAGTAACTAAAGTCCAGTACATATATATACCTCCTAAATGTTCAGTATCTAAAGTCCGGTTCATATATATACCTCCTAAATGTTCAGTAATTAAAGTCTGGTACATATATACCTCCTAAATGTTCAGTAACTAAGGTTTGGTACATATATATATACCTCCTAAATGTTCAGTAACTAAAATCTGGTACATATATATACCTCCTAAATGTTCAGTATCTAAAGTCCGGTACATATATATACCTCCTAAATGTTCAGTAACTAAAGTCTGGTACATATATACCTCCTAAATGTTCAGTAACTAAAGTCCGGTACATATATTCCTCCTAAGTGTTCAGTAACTAAAGTCCTTGATATATGTGCATCCTGTTTAGTAAGAAAAGTACATCACATATTGGTCTTCCATTCAACAAGGAAGAAACATCACACATCACCCTCTCATTAATTTTTAAAAAAAAATCGCACTTTGTTCCCATCTTCAATTTATAAGTAAAACACATCATTCGTTGACATTCCAATTAATTAGCAAAGTACATCACATTGCAGTGATCGGAATAAGTAGAGAATGGAGTATGCACTGACTGGCCTCACATTCTAAAAACAAAGTGCATCACACATTAAATAAACAGTGTATCAAACATTCTTTATCCCTCCATTGAATAACCAGAGTGAAAACATCACACATCTTCCCAGTTAGTTAGCAAAGGAAAGTACAGTACTTACAATACAATCAGTAATATCTTTGCCTTGAATTCACAAAGTTGACCTTAATCTGTCCTTCAGTAACTAAAGTAAGTATATCACAATAAGAGCAACATGTAGATATGTCATTTCCACGCCCTTTTGAATTAGCATTAATTTACAACGGAATGTACTATAAATGTATTTACATGTTTGTTTTTCAGAATCCAGGTGTATGACGTGGGGTATGCGTATTTATCCGTTCTTTGGAAATGATCTTGGTTTGAAAGAAATGGTGAAAATTGTCAACATTGCAGACCACTTTGCTGTTTTTATTTTGTTCGGAAAGCGCCCTAAGTGTGGGTATGTACTTTGTATTTACTTATATATTTGGCCATTTTAAATAAACAATATTAAACTGAATAATTGAAAGCTCCATTATTACACAAACATTCTTTTCTTCTTTTTTTTCTTAGAGACATCAGTCTAATGCTTCACCACCACAATGATGTGAAAACCATTTTGGCAAAGTTATTCCACATGGAAATGACGGCACCAGAAGTTAACATTTATGTCAACAGAAGAAAAGATGATGGTACTTTTGAAATTGGTGAGTACAAAGATCTGTGAAGAAAAAACACAGAGAAAAGTGGTCTCAGAATAATGTGTTTTTTTTGTACATGTGATTGTCTGTGTTATAATGCATATAGAGCTTTATAATATTTTAAAGCACAATATACTTAATGTCTATTGCATTTGTAAAGTATCACATCAGCTGACCACTGGGTTTTTCTCTCGACATAACCATATGTCCGACGCCGATATAACCGTAATTAAAATGTGTTGAGTGCGTCGTTACACAAACCAACAAAAAAATTAAAAAAATTTGTTGTTGTAAAGTATCAGTGTTCTCACTGGATGAAAATTAAAGGATGGTGGCACATGTTAAAAGGGACTATTCTGTGACTCACCGGGTTCAGTAGAAAGTTAGTTTCACTAGGATTGCATCTGAATGTGACCTAGAGTGCAGAAATTATTTAAAAGATATTAAAGAATGGTACGTCACAGAAAAAAAAGAAGTCAATAATCTGTTGTAATTGCTCCGATGTTAAAAAACACACACCAAACGAAAGTTTGCATCTTTGAAAAAATATATGGCCGAATTTACAAAGACTGTTTGTCTTACATACATTTTCAATGCTTAAACACTTGCGTTTAAGAAAAACAGGCTTCATAAATTCGGCCCATTGTGTGTACTTTTTGCTTCTTTTTGTTTTTTTGACCAGGTGAATTGAAACTGAATGTGAGTGACAGCCAGAAGCTGGATACCACTCTTGCCTACAGGCTGGGATCTGATGGAGAAGGTATGAACAGTAACACTGTTATTACTTGTTATTCAAATCCTGGGCACACACCTCAGCTATCTGGAGTGTTGAGTCCTGGACAGGGGTTAATTATTGGTCCTTGGTGTGAGAGAGAAAGGTCGGAGTAGTTGCCTCGAGTCATTAAAACTTACCCTGACTGACTGACTTTCAAGGTTTAGTGGGTCTGCACTTCCACACTAAGATGTGCACTGAAATGTTCATTCATTTCAATTCATCTTCAACTAGCTATCTATCCAGGCCAGGTTAATGATTTGTGAGGAAGAAATTGCTGTTCTGTTCATACACTTTCCCACAGAGTTCATTTGTGCACTTGCTCTTGGTTGGATACAAATACAATCACAGTCACAGAGTATGACAGGTTTTTGATAATGCAGAGATAATGTTAAATTGAAATGGAGATTTACCGCAGGATATGTTTAGCACCTATGTAGCCAGCAGGTAGCTAAGTGAGGGAAGTAATGTGGGATGTTTTGATCATCTTATTAGAGATCAATATTTTAATTATGAAACCCAATTCAAGGAAACATTTTTGGATCATATATCTTTCATTTGGTTTGAAGACAAATGCTTGCTATTTAATCCAGAGATAAGCTTTTCAATGCCCTATTTAAATCCATTTCAAAATTCTAAGTAATTCTGACGTTATTCTGTATAGTATCCTGTGGATTCTTGGGATTTACATCATCAGTTTGGCTTTTCTGATTGAATATTACTTCTAATCGGTTGGTTGCAGGAATTCACAATAATTTTTATATTTTCCCATTTTAATGTGTTGTGTGTTCAGTTTGATTACAAATGAACATCACTTAGAGATAATCACTAAGATTTTAATAATCCACTTCCTTGATGGGAATCTTAGATTTGAAGCCCACTTTTAGTATCACCTGAATGAGTATTTAGATCATATCATTTCCAAAATGCTATAGTGGAGGGTAATATTACAGAAAATGACTATTTTTAAGAGGTTTCTACAGCATTGAAAATAATACCATTGGATTTGATCACATGAAGTGATTAACTTGTTGGGATATTGACTGCACCAAGAACTGCACCATGCGTGTGTGGCATGGTATGTTAAAATCAGCATCGGAGCCGGCTAATATCTAAGAGGACAGCATCTGAAGTGATTCCATTTTGAAAAGAACTACCTGATGTCATCTGTCAAGCAGCTTCTGGTGATGATGCAGAATGTTAGTTCTGCTCCAGCACATGTACCATATCACAGCAGGTTCTAGTTTGACATCATCCTCATCAAAATTGGATTGCTGTTTGGACCAAACCCTGATGTACACAGAATGGTTTATATGTTTGCTGGTCTCGTTTTGCCACCTTCCCAGGAATTATACACTTTACCCCAACTGCTCTGCTCTAGACGTCCTGGTGATGGCAGCATTTGGGCTACATTGTATAAGACTTGAGGTGTGTTGGCTTGATGTCTCTTTTATAGTATGGTAGTTTGATGATGGTTGATAAAGAATCATAGTGATAGTCGGTGCTTTGTCTTTATGAACATGTGACCAGCAGTAACTGCTAAGCAAATGATGCTACTAATTTTTACACTAGCCAGTGTGGTACCATTTTGTTGGTAGAACCCACAGACAGTGTGATGCCACTTCATAACCAGATTGATGCCACTTCATCAGCCTTGAGTAGGATGCCACTTCAACAAGTGGCATCAAGAAAGATATGATACCACTTCATCAGCCAGTAAGATGTCACTTCAACATCAGCCATTTAGGTGCCACATCATCAGTCAGTAAGATGCCACTTCAGCATCTACTAAAATGTCACTTCAACATTAATTAGATGCCACTTCATCAGCCTTTAAGATGCCTGTTCGACAGTTAATAAGATGCCACACCATTCACCTGTAAGATGCCACTTCATCAGCCATTAAGATGCCACTTATCAGCCAGTAAGATGTCACTTCCATTAGCCAGTAAGATCTCATATCACCAGTAATAAGATGCCACTTCATCAGCCAGTAAGATGTCTAGCCAACAGTCAGTAAGATGCCACTTTGTCAGCCAGTAAGATGCCACTTCATCAGCCAGTAAAATACCTCTTCATAGGACAGTAACTAAGAAGATGTCACTTCATCAGTAAGATGTCACTTCACCAACCAGTAAGATGCCACTTCATTGACCAGTAAGATGTCACTTCATCAGCCAGTAAAATGCCATTCACTGGACAGTAAGAAGATGTCACTTCATCAGTAAGAAGATGTCACTTCATCAGTAAGAAGATGTCACTTCATCAGTAAGAAGATGTCACTTCATCTGCCAGTAAGATGCCACTTCATCAGCCAGTAAGATGCCACTTTATCAGCCTGTATGATGCCACTTCATCAGCCAGTAAGATGCCACTTCATCGGCCTGTATGATGCCACTTCATCGGCCTATATGATGCCACTTCATCGGCCTATAAGATGCCACTTCAACATCCAGTAAGATGCTACTTCATTGGCCAGAAAGAAGATACCACTTGATCAGCCAGTAAGATGCCACTTGATCAGCCAGTAAGATGCCACTTCAGTGTCCAGTAAGATGCCACTGCATTGACAAGTAAGATGCCACTTCAACGTCCAGTAAGATGCCACTTCAGTGTCCAGTAAGATGCCACTTCATTGTCCAGTAAGATGCCACTTCAGTGTCCAGTAAGATGCCACTTCATTGACAAGTAAGATGCCACTTCATTAACAAGTAAGATGCCACTTCATCAGCCATTAAGATGCCACTTCATTAACAAGTAAGATGCCACTTCAGTGTCCAGTAAGATGCCACTTCAGTGTCCAGTAAGATGCCACTTCATTGTTCAGTAAGATGCCATTTCAACATCCAGTAAGATGCCACTTCAGCAGCCAGTGAAATGTCACTTATCAACCAAGAGATGCCACTTCATTGCCATTAAGACGTCGCTCCATCAGCCTACATGGCAGTATAATGAAACTCTAAAGCCACTGAGACGCTTTCTTCATCAACCACTAAGATGTCAATTACTGCAAGATGCCATTTCATCAGCTGTTAAGATGCCACTGCATCAGTCAGTAAGATGCCTCATCAGTCAGTAAGAGTTTACTTCATCAGTCAGTAAGATGCCACTTCAACAGTCTGTAAGATGTCACTATATCAGCCAGACAAATGCCACTCCATCAGTCAGTAAGATACCACTCTGTTGCCTGTATGATGCCCTTTCATCATCCACTTTATCAACCAGTAATATGACATTGCATCAACAAGAAAGATGTCACCTCTAGCAACTAGGAAGCCACAACATCAATCAGTACGATGCCACTCTTTAGCTGGCACAGTGCCACTTCATCAGCCAGTAAGATGATACTACATCAGCCAGCATGATGAAACTGCATAACCACAAAGCTGCCACTCCATTTCCAATAAGATCCTGCTGTATCTGTAGCTGGTACATTCCCACTCCACAACTAGTATGATGCCACATCATCAGCCAATCTAAGATGCCACTCCATGATCCAGTAAAATGCCACTTTATCAGCCATTCTACTGCTATTCCAAAACCAGCATGGGTAGTTCTATGATTATTAGCATGTTTGATTGCTGGAAGAAATGATAGTTGTATTTAGTGTGCATATATTATTGTTTTGTTAGTTTGATTCACATATGAAGAATCCAGAAGTTTGGTGCATGACAGTGTTGAAATCAGCAGAAAAAGATCACAGAACATTA
>JAECMU010127571.1:0-12797 GCA_016106625.1 Dracogyra subfuscus
CCCGGCTGATGCGCGGTCGGTCTAGGATCGATCCCCGTCAGCTACCCACTGAGTTTTTTTTTTTCTCGACATAACCATATGTCCGACGCCGATATAACCGTAATTATAATGTGTTGAGTGCGTCGTTAAACAAACAACCATTCTGACACGTTGTCTGCAGTGGAAACCCGCTACAGTTTTCCACTAGTAGCGAGGTGTCTTTTAAACACATTGTCCTACATACAACCAGCACACGGTTTGAGACTGGGGAAAATCATCATAGAATGAGTCCGAAGACGAGATTCGATCTCAAAACCCAAACTCTACCGACTGAGCTACATTTCTGCACGTTAAACAAGACTGATTGTCCTAGAGTTGGCATTAAGTCAAACTTCATCATATTTGTTAAGTAAATTTTTCATCATATTTGTTAGTAAGTATATTTTACATCATATTTGGTAAAGTATATTTTTCATCATATTTGTTAGTAAGTATATTTTTCATCATATTTGTTAGTAAGTATATTTTTCATCATATTTGTTAGTAAGTATATTTTCATTATATTATTTGGTAGAAAGTATATTTTTCGTACGTACGAAAGTATTGGCAGTCTGTATCTGTATTTAGTATATAAGTTTAGTTGTTACACAATTTAATTAGTCAGAAACATATTGCAATGACAACAAATTCAGGACAGTCACCGGCCTCAGTCGCGCAGTGGTTAGGCCATCGGACTACAGGATGGTAGGTACAGGGGGTACAGGGTTCGCAGTCCGGTACCGGCTCCATCCCAGAGCGAGTTCTTGAGGGCTCGGTGGGTAGGTGTAAGGCCACAACACCCTGTTCTCTCTCACTAACCACTAACCAAATAACAATTAACCCACTGTCCTGGACAGCCAGCCCAGATAGCTGAGGTGTGTGCCCAGGACAGCGTGCTTGAACCTTAAATGGATATAAACACGAACATAAGTTGAAATGAAACTGAGGACAGTCTCTTTAATGTTAATTCCTGGAATTGTTATACGATTATGTGTAAACCTCCACTGCGAATCCTGGAATTGTTATACGATTATGTGTAAACCTCCACTGCGAATCCTGGAATTGTTATACGATTATGTGTAAACCTCCACTGCGAATCTATATTTCATATTCAAGCAGTTGGGATCGTGGAGGGAAATGTCAGCTGGACAAGAGACCTGTTTAAAATGTATATATCTGGATACGCCGCTTAAATATGCATACGTTACATGACTGAAAATATACTGATAAATGTCAAACGCAATGACGCATTACATCCCAGACAACGCAGATTGCACCCGAGGTAAGTCTGTCTGTGTGTCTGTATCTGTGTGTCTATTTGGGTGTCTGTATCGGTCTTCATCTCTGTCTATATCTGTTCCCATCTGTGTCTGCCGTTTGTCTGTCTATAAAGTATGACTAAAAGAAGAATGACATGTTTATCGAAATTAATTTTTGCTTTGAAACATAGCGTTTATACCTTCAGCTATATGTCTATTAAAAAGTACGATCAAATAGTTCCATTTGTTAGAAGAAAATGTATTTTAGGGGGAATCTTGATAGTGACGTCACTGTTGTGCATTTTTTCATAATTATTTTTTGACAAGTGACAAAAAAAGAAAGATGGTGTCCACATATATTTAGCCACAAATTATTGGGAAATCGTCTTGTCCACTAGAAGACTTTTTAAAAAGTATTATCCTAGAGTTAATTATGGAAACACTGTTCGTGGGATCGATTACTTAGTAGTTATTAATTACAAATAGATGTGAAAATAACAAAATATTGGAGTTTCAACTTTGACATAGGACCTTTAACGGGTTGCGTTTTATTAGTGTTGTTTTTGTTGTTGTTGGTGGTGGTGGGTTTTTTCGGGGGTGTTGCAGAGCCCTCAAAAGTACCCGGTCTCCGGCGGCAAATCGCCGCCTGAAACAGCTTTTGCCGCCGCCTACTTTCCGTTGATGGTAAAAAAAAGAAGTGCTTTCTCTTCTTTAATAAAGTGTCCTACAAAAGGGATCCAAACAAGGTGCCAAAATAGTTGTTTATTTGTCTTGAAACGCAATTAGTTCACATCAAGCAGCGTTACCGTTTCGGGTGATGTAAAGATTAGAAAAGATAAAAATGATTTACATATACATATATACATATAATTTGGTCATAGTAAAGTCTTTTTACAACTAAATTATATGGTTAAATGTCTTGAATAGCTGTTCCTTTAATTTTGTGTGTGGCACACAGCATTGTACAGTGCACAAAGCAGTCCATTATAAAGAAGTTTTTACCAGCCACATGTGACTGTGCCTCACACAAAACTTTCAACGAGTAAAATTGTTCAGTTGCTGCATTTAATGGATGGTGACTGATTTGCGCTAACAGAGGCCATGAGAATGCATCTCAGAGGTTCGATTTTTCAAATGTTTCTTGGGGAGGGCCCCAGACCCCCCGCTTTGCTCCCTGCTATCATCACTGTTGTAGCCTGCTATTTCTTAACCTATTGAGGGCGCTGGTGTTGGGGGGTGGGGGAGGGTGTTATATAGTAATTATATTAAAACTGGATCCGTAATTATTATTTAAAATTTGCCAGTGAGAACAATTATGAAACCCATTCATAAACGAATGAAATCCATAGGAATATAATCATGCGCCCAGCCGCAAACCAAAATCATAGTAAACCGGATGTTCCTGTCTGTAAAGTTTCAAAAGGTCCTCAGTTTCACTCACAGTAATTGACAAAATGGAACAAAATGCGATATTTCAAAGTACGATACTTGCGGAGATATCGTTCATGCATACTAGAAAAAAAACATGTAGTGCACATGTTGCGGGTTTTATCCTGCAACCACTGTTCCTATTCACACAATATGATGACGGATAAAGCAAAGTCATAATAATCCGTATAGAGTATGACTTTTGACGTCACGCATGTGACGTCACACGTATAGCTTCCTTACAAAATCGCTCAGTTGATCTTTATGTAACCCCTGCGCGTGCTGTAACCTCACCGTGGTGTACGGGTGTAACATTCTCTTTGAGAACCCCTGCGCGTGCTGTAACCTCACCGTGGTGCAGGGGTGTAACATTCTCTTAGAGAATGACCAATACAGCACAAATTAAAGTTTGGAATAAAAGTCAGTATCCGTTATATTTGTATTTGTATTTACACTGTTTTTATTTATTTATTGAATTTTTCTATTGATGTTGATCATCACCTTATTTATTTTCATTACCATAGTTTGACACCCAATAGCCGATGTATTTTTCGTGCTGGGGTGTCGTTAAACATTTATTCATTCATTCATTCGTACAATTTGACTGAAAATACAACCACCCCAGAAATAATAGCTACTCCCTATAAGTTTTATCTTCTGCAGGATAAGATAAAATCTAGTGAATGACGTCACGTTGGATACCGGTTTTATCTTGGTCAAGCCAAATGGTTATGTTGGCTCGTAGAACCTGGTGAGATATTCCTCTTTATTATTGTTCATGTGAACAGCAGAAACGTATCAATATACTGTTATTTTCACACGGTTTAACCGAAAATCACTATACACCGGATTTTTGTGTCTTTATTTTAAATGGACATTCCCGAGTTTTCAGCATTATAAGATATTTCCCACTAATAAAATATTTCTACGATTAAACATGCATATTAAATATATTTTCTTGTTTAGAATATCAATGTCTGTATATTCAATGTGTTTCTGGTCGTCTTAATATTTGTAAGAAGCCCAAATTGTATTTCGTCTTTAAATAATTTCGTACGTACGAAACAATATTTTTAGGAAATAATATGAAAATTAACTTAGTACAAATATTAGAACGATCAGAAACACGTTTAATATACAGCTAGTAATATTCTAAACAAGAACATATATATAATATGTAAATTTAATTGTAGTAATATTTTATTAGTCGATAACATCTTAAAATATTGCATCAAACTCAGAATGTCAATTTCTCTCTTAAACCGGTTTCTGTATAACTGAGAGCTAGCTGATATTAATAATAAAAATATAGAGAAATAATGTTAATACATCATAATGCCAAACAAATGTCATATTTCTAAGTGTAACACACAAAAAGAGCATTATTAATGACACTGTGCGTATTCTCTAAAATACAAGTGTACTGGTATTTTCATCGCAATTCACCGAAATTCACAGTACATCGGATCTTTCTTTCTGTTTGAAAAGTTCCAGAAATTTGTCAGTTTCTTTTTAGATACGTTAATATACTAAACAATCTAAACAATAGAAAGAAAGAAATGGTTTATTTAACGACGCACTCAACACATTTTATTTACGGTTATATGGCGTTAAGGACATATGGTTAAGGACCACACAGATATTGAGAGGAAACCCGCTGTCGTCGCTTCATGGGCTACTCTTTCCGATTAGCAGCAAGGGATCTTTTATATGCACAATCCGACAGACAGGATAGCACATACCACGGCCTTTGATATAACAGTCGTGGTGCATTGACTGTGACGAGAAATAGCCCAATGGGCCCACCGACGGGGGCCGATCCCAGACCGACCACGCATCGAGCAAGCGCTGCACCACTGAGCTACGTCCCGTCCCCTAAACAACAGAACAGATAGAATAGATACGTTAACAATACTCCATCACGAAAAATACATCGGTTAGTGGGTGTTGAACTATGATACTAAACATAGTCGATATTTGTAACATCATTTATGCATACTTCAATAAAATACAAACGCACAGCTTAGTTTAACGGTAAATCACAGAAGACCGATTTTCGTGTCTGTTTTCTAAAGTTTCACAAAGTCATCAATTTCTCTTTAGATCCGTTAAAATATATATTTGTTTTAAATACGATACTTGAAATTAGGAAACGTAAAAACATCGTTCATGAATAATTGCAACAAAATACAAATGCACAAGTTAACTTAACAGTAAATCATCGAACACCGGATTTTCGTGTCCGTTTTCTAAAGTTACAAAAAGTCATCAATTTCTCTTAGATCCATTTCACAAGGTCATCAATTTCTCTTACTTAAACCGGTTTCTGTAATTGACAGCTGGCTGATATTAATAATGACATCAGCGAGAATCGTGTGGAATATTGTCGGATATATGATTCAATTAGACCCCGCCTAATGAAAGCGAAATCTGTAATGGGATTAATTCCCAATCATAAAGTTGAGACCGAGTAGCGATCATCATCATATTTCATCAGGTTGTTATTGATCGTAACTCGATTAGCCGTGAATATCGTTACGGTCAGCGTATAAATATCCAATTCTGTCAACAGGCGAAACTTCCGACACATCCGCCGTACACAAAATAGCTCAAGTTTGTTCTCGCCCTACCTTGTTTGTAATGAAAGAATGTTTAACGACACCCCAGCACGAAAAATACATCGGCTATTGGGTGTCAAACTATGGTAATGGAAATAAATAAGGTGATGATCAACATCAATATAAAAATTCAAGATATAAATAAAAAGTGTAAAGACAAATACAAATAATACGGATAATATCACAGTGTAAGTACAAATACAAATATCACGGATACAGACTTTTATTCCAAACTTTAATTTGTGCTGTATTGGCCATTCTCTAAGAGAATGTTACACCCCTGCACCACGGTGAGGTTACAGCACGCGCAGGGGTACCTTGTTTGTGTGCAAGGATACGTTTACTTAAAGGGACATTCCTGGGTTTGCTGCGCTTTTTAAGATGTTATCGAAAAAGATACATTTTAACGATTGTAATGACATATCAAATATATATTTCTGTATAAAATATTGCTGGCTATATATTATACGTGTTTCTGATCCTTTTAATATTTGTTCTAGTTTAAAGTTCATTTTATTTCCGAAATTATTTGAAAACAAAATCCAGTTTGGACTTCTTACAAATATTAAGACGACCAGAAACACATTGAATATATACACACTGATATTCTAAACAAGAAAATATGTTTAATATGTAAGATTAATCGTAGACATTTTTTTATTAGTCGGAAACATCTTATAATGCAGCAAACTCGGGAATGTCCCTTTAAAGGTGATATGTAAAAGTTACAATAATGGAGGTTCCCACTTTATTATTATTATTTTTTGGTTTGAAGAAAAGTATTTTAGGGGGAATCCTAAGAGTATAATACGCATTGACTAGTGACGTCACTGTTTTATGCGTACACACTCTACAAACAGAGTTTTTTTTCTTCTATAATTGTTTTCAGACAATTGATAAAGAAACAAAGATGGTTACCATGCTATATTTAGCAACAAATCATTTGGGAAATCCCCATTGTCGTCCAGAACAAGCCTTATCAAAATTATTTTTCTTGAGCTACTTGTAGAAAGATTACGCGTTGGGCCGATTAATTTGTAATTATAATTATTAAAGGGACATTCTTGAGTTTGCTGCATTGTAAAATGTTTCCGCCATATAACCGTAAATAAAATGTGTTGAGTGCGTCGTTAAATAAAACATTTCTTTCTTTCTTTCTTTATATTGCGTGTTGTTTTCTTTAATCACAAACATTCACATTGTCGCCTATGTTATTGTATTTAGTACAGTGCAACCAACAGAGCTACCCATCTTCGCCAGGAACTATTTTATTTTCAGTGTACATATAGGTAATGGAAACCATCCTCTGAACGGCTGCAGTGCGCGACTCCCCGCGTCTATCAGTATTGCGATAAACCCTGCAGAACACATCCAATATAAGTTGATTAAAACTAGCAGGGTGAGGGGACGCCGTGGAAATCGATTAATCACACGCTAATCTGCTAGCATTAACGAGATGATTACTGAAATGAGGTGCTAGGAACGGAATGGGACGGAACTTCGGAACGAAATCGCATGGACGTTCAAACTGTTTTAACGCTGTCAGATAGAAAAGACAGGTGCTCGTATTTCGCCCATTAAGTAAAATCTGTTTTCGTGTAAAGTGCGTGAGTGGGTTGGAAGTCGAATGTATTTTCCACGGGAGCAAACTCCCATCTCTAGACATTTCACCCTCCACAGTGTAGACCCCTCCCTGTATAAGTTTCTATATACGCGCCTCGGAGTGCATTTCAATTTTAAACCAGCCAGTTTTGTGTTGTTTTCGGGTGTCTGTTACTAGTATGTATTTTCTTTGAAACTAAAAAAAAAGAAAAAACAAAATCAAAACAAACCAACTCTATCTTCTGAGCTGTTCACACCATCGCTTACCTGTGTCAACTTCAACCATGAATCTCTGTGTACTTCCCTGCATCCATCTGGCATCCTCGTCATCTGTTGCTAATAAAGCTGGTCTGACCCACGGCACTAACTAACGACCGCCGGTAGTAGGGGTGCATAGTAGGTGGTTACATGTGCCTCTTAACAATGCCAGAAAACTACAAAATTTACAAAAAGGTTTACAAAATGTACTGGACAACTTACATGTTTATGCAAACAAATAGTATCTTACTGTTAATGCAGATAAGACACATAGTCGTTTTCAGAAATCGTGGAAAAGTAAAGAATTTTGAAACGTGGACGTATATTAAATCTTCCATTAATATTAAAGATGAGTTTTATTATTTAGGTGTAACGTTTAGATATAACAATAAATTTAGCTCTCTTTTTTTTGCAAAAACATTTAGTAGACCAAGGTCGTAAAGCTTTATTTGCTCTGTATTCTAAATGTAAACCTTTGAGTGTACCCGGTATTTTTGATACATATATCACAAGTATTTTATGCTATTCAAGTGTGGAGATTTTCTAATGGTAATGAGGTGGAGAAATTACATTTGGACTTTTGTAAACGGCTATTATGTGTAAAGAAATCAACTAGTAATATGATTGTTTATTTTGAATTGGGAAGAATTCCCATGGAATATATTCGCCTGTTTTGCATGATCAAATATTGGTTTAGATTACTTTCGACAAGAAAGAGTGTTCTCAAAGAAGAATACACTATGCTATTCAACCTTGCAGAAGGCAATGTCTTTAACGTTAATTGGGTATCTGTTTTAAAAATAAGCTTATGTTTTGGTAATTTATGGGTAAATCAACCATTTGTAATTGACCATTTTTTTATCATTAATTAAAAATCGTATTTTCGATCATGCTAAATAGTCTTTATTTAGTATGTTACAGAATTCCCCTAAGTTTATTTTATGTCAACATCTTGTAGATCGAGTGTGTTTACAATGCTATTTGCAAAAATATATTTCAAAGCGCAATCGCATTTTATTAACTAAGCTTAGAATGTCAGCCCATTTTGTAGCGATAGAAACCGGAAGGTGTAGAAATACAGAAAGGTTAGATAGAATGTAATTATTGTAATCTAAACAAAATTGAAGATGATTATCATATGCTACTAGAATGCCCCAAATATGACGATCTTAGAAGAGAATATATCAAACATTTTTATTGGAAAAAACCTTCAATGCATAAAAGTGTACTAATATTAAGTATAAATAATCTTAATGTTTTAAACCAGCTTGATAAATAAATGCCTGACATGTTAAGAAACACCTTGTGATTAATATCAAGCCGTTATGTATAATTGTGTATTGCATTACGTTTATAATATGTAATCACTGTTATACTGTTTTTTCATCTCCTGCACGTCGTCTGTATTTATATTTGTGTGTTTGTATACTGATGAGCTGTAAAACTCAAAGTTAATAAAGAATTGAACTGAATTGAATTGAACACTCCCCGAAGTTGTCAGACTAAGCCCACAGTTAAAAGTTGATGGGGAATGGCAGGTATGTGGCACAGATAAAAACAAAAGACAAGCACCTGTCGCGGTTGGAGAGACAACTACTGGGATGTGGAGGTGGACAGCGAAAGAAGTTGAGAGAGTTGCCAGATCGGGAACAAAACTACAAAAAACTACCCAAAAAAACAACAACAACAACAACAAACAAACCTGATCAAAGCGAAGGCATAGCAAAACAGAAATAGCCTACGTTTGCCATCAGAATTTTGAAATATTACCACTCGTTACTTCGAGGGGTCCAATAAGGGAAGCAGCTCTTATTAAACCTCAGTACAGAAGCAGCTCACTACATAATATGACCTTCAGCTCTGGATGCAAGAATTAACGCTGTTTTCTCCATAATTAGGTTGTGTTAGACAAGGTGAACATGTATCTCCTTTGTTATTGTCCTTGTTTCTTAATGATACAGAAGATGCCTTTAAAACGAATCACCGCCGTGGCATAGGCATATACGAATTGTTCAATGATTCATTAACACATAGGTCAGTTGTTGTTCTTTTTCTATCACTCTATGCCGATGGCTCGGTGCTTCTTGCAGATAATTATCAAGATTCTTAATGCGTGTGTGTGTGTGTGTGTGTGTGTGTGTACGCGCGCGCGCGTGTTTGTATGTGCGTGCATGTATATATATATATGTGTGTGTGTGTGTGTGTGTGTGTTTACTACTGTTTGTATATGTGTGTATGTCTGCGTGCTATTATATGTGTATATATGTATGTATTTATTTGTGTGGGGGTTGTAGTATATTTGTGTGTGCTTGTGTGTATGCGCGCGCGTGCGTGTGTGAATATTTTTTCTTTTTGCTTTTATAAACGTTTTCGTGCCCCATTTTTTTCTCGACTCTCACGGCATTTAATGTAAACAAATTTAGTTTAGTGTATTTCTCTAGTTTTTAATCTCTTACATGTGAACCCACGTGGTACTACCTGATAACACTTGACACTGATTGCTTGAACTGGTGGCAGCAAGCAATTACCCCAATAAGTATCTCTATAAAACTATCTCTACTATGAGGCTGGTATGTTTATATCAAGAAGAAGGTATTTTCAAAATACGAAACTAACCTTCTTTCTCTAACACGATCAAACCGAATCGTCTCTCCAGGAAGGCGTGATGGGATTGTGTACATTGAAAACAATCCCAAGGGAGATAATCAGCCGAATCAGTCTCGATTAGCTCACTACGATTTGACAGCAGGAAGACTGGAATGTAAAACGAGAATACACCTGGGTAATCGAGGCCAGAGGGAAACTAAGGTTTTAAAATAATATATAAACAAAACTCCTATCAACGTCCAAGACAAATTCCAAGCAAAAATGGATCCAAGCAAAGATTGTATAGCATATTTCTGAATCTCTAAGCGTTAGTGTAACACTAACAGTTAGTGACTCTAATGGCAACGTTTTTTATTTGAAATTACGTTGTATCCAATATTTGTTATATTCAAACCGAAAATTAATATGCCATATTGTTGTTTTATGGACATTAATAGTGTCTGATATATAGTAAATATTTTAAAGTAGCAATACGCTGCCTCCATATTTATAAGCAGCATTGGTTCTATTATACACAACGCATAACACGGTTTTTGATACGTTATACCAGCAGAAATAGTTTAGAAGCTTTTCAGTTATAACTGGATGAGAGTAATTATGCTAAAACGCATTTTGAAAATGTATTCTATAACAAACGGTTAGAGAACGAATTTAATGGGTGATTCTTAATCCAAGTTGTAGTACATGCACAAAAGTGATTTATTTTCTTTTTAACGACAGCTGTAAATGCTGTTATCTTTGCATCTTTGCATACGGGAAATCTGCAGTGGTTTATAATCAGAAAATTAAAGATATATATAATATTTGATAAAATCAAACAACTCACAGCCAACGAGTTCAGAACAAATCTTAATGTGTTTTTTAAATTATTATTTCGTAAACTCAAGACCATGTGTTTTGATAAGAAACTCCGAAAACAAGCAGCAATATGAGACATGAGCATAGAAAACTGTTTTAGGGAAATTGGTCATCTTGTATTTCATAACTCGATCGTTTAGCTTTGTGCCTGTAATTGCAAAGATCTCCATGGAAAAGAGAGAGGAATTCCGCGGGAATCAACGTCCCAGTGAAAGCCAAGGCGCTTCGATCCCCACCGAGTCCGTCTTTTATACGAGACCCGTGAAAACCATTGAGCAAATTAGCTACGACGGGTTTTGTGCCAAGGGAGCGATTTGCAAGCTCAATTTTTTCATCCTGCTGCAATACAAGGCCACAAGATGGCTTTAATGACGACGGCTTTTTGGCCAATTCCGCGGAGTTCGGCGCAGATAAAGCGACTTGCGGCGTCGTTTGAAGGAAAAACCTCCGTCCATTTGGATGATTACTTATCCCAGTGGACAAACGGAACGAGGGGTTTTTAAATGCTGAATCCAATTAAACGGGACTGGCAAGTTTAAGATAGATGCGAACACAACAGGCAATTATGGCGAAACTTAACGAATTTACTAATGAAAGGCTCAGATGGTTTCACTTTCGGAATAATGCAATTTGCGGAATTCCCCGATAGCGTTTGCTAAAATATCTCATTAGCATAATTGGTCGACGCTTTTGTTAGCTCCGCCCATAGCGTTAACATGGGTGTTTTTGCCGTTTGAAAAGAAACGAAGATACATACGTACATACATACGTACATATGTACGTACAGACATACAGACAGACATACATACAAATGTATTGCCTATCATAAACGTATTCGATATCTGTAGATTGCCAAACATTGTAAAAGTAGACATTGCAACAAATACCACACCCACGTGACCACCACCCAAAGAAATCAAAAACAAACAAAAAACAAGCAAAACAAACAAAATACAACAGAACAAAAACATACTCCCACCAAAATAAAATAAAATAATAATAATAATAATAATAATAATAATAATAATAATAATAATGATAATAATAAAACCCACAAAAGCCGTCACAAAACCCTCTAAAAATATGCAAAGAACTCACAAAATAAAACAAGGACGACGAAACGAAACCCCTAAAACAGGTCAAAACCTCAAACGACTTCAAATACATTTAAACGATTGTATATTGTAGTTCAATATATTTCGGTTGTTTTATAATAGTATGTAGTACAAGACATGTCGGACAACTGTGTAACATAAACTGTTTTCGGACACGAGAAAAGAAATTAGTTTAGGTCGAGCTTCTAATAATAAACATCCCAAATATATCACATTCTTGGGAGAGAGAGAGAGAGAGAGAGAGAGAGAGAGAGAGAGAGAGAGAGAGAGAGGGGGGGGGGAGAGAAAAAATATTTATCAAAATAAAATAATTAACAATAATGACATTTAAATAAAGTAGATTGAGATAGAAGTGTAAATGTTTCTTTGTTTTCTCCCCAAGTCTCTTGTATCGTCTTACGTTGAAAATTCAACCATGTAACTAATAGCGCGCATGGTTTGTTGTTTTTATCTAGTAAAATACATATCATCAAAACCGTGAAATAACGGGTGATATGCGTCGGGGGCGGGACCATCTGTCAGGTAAACAATCATATATCAAGTCAATGTTTCTAGCGAAAGTGCCCTTTTTTTATCAGAACTCCCTGGCGAAGTCAGAGATTATCCCAACAGTTTTCTGATGGAAGGAAGGAAATGTTTTATTTAAAGACGCACTCAACACATTTTACTTTCGGTTATATGGCGTCAGACATATGGTTAAGAACAACACATATATTGAGAGAGGAAACCCGCTGTCGCCACTTTATGGGCTACTCTTTTCAATTAGCAGCAAGAGATAATTTATATGCACCATCCCACAGACAGGATAACACATACCATGTTTTTTGATAATCCAGTCGTAGTGCACTGGCAAGAGTGAGAAATAGCCCAATGGCTCCATCGACGGGGATCGATCCAAGATCGACCGCGCATCAAGCGAATGCAAAGAAAGAAAGAAAGAAATGTTTTATTTAACGACCCACTCAACACATTTTATTTACGGTTATATGGCGTCAGACATATGGATTAGAACCACACAGATATTGAGAGAGGAA
>JAECMU010127578.1:0-33057 GCA_016106625.1 Dracogyra subfuscus
CGGGGATCACACGTAGAAGCAGGAGATCACACGTAGAAGTTGATCACAAACTACACCTGAAATGTTTTAATGTTCACTATCTAATTTAACCTGTCATAGTTATTGTATTTCTCTCATAGGGATATCTTAGATTTTGTGACTATGGCAAATTGTTAAAATAGATGATCTGTGATATAGAAATATCGGTCTTCAAATGTATTGGGATTTAAATTTTATTTTAAAAAATTTAATGAATTATTAGATATATTAACATAAACGTACGAGGCGGGGGTGGGGGGGCAGGGGTAAAACCTCAAATTCAGGCAAAAATGATAGATATTCGGGCAAAATGTGCAAACCTGAGACCTTTTTACCTTGTATTTTTATTATTCTATCATCAAAATTTGTTGTAATCCATGTGAAAATGCATATTGATTCATGTGCAGCCCGATATATTGGGATAAAATGTTATCCAGATTTGGGTATTTTCGTTTACTTTGAGCAAAAACCAGCCTGCCCCCTTTCACAAATTAGAACCCATACGCCTATGTATATTAAATTCACATATAGCCAACTAAGGTTTTTTGGTATAGGTATTATTTGGCCAGTGGTGGCAGAATAGACTTTTGCATTTAGATGAGTTTTTTTACAAACCAAGTTGTAGGTCAGTTAAAGTTGGTTTATAGTTTCACCTAGGGATGTTCATCACAGTGCACTGAACACGATTTATGATGGGTGACACATTTAGTTCCCGGGAATTCCAGTTTTAGCTTTTGAAGAGGCTTCTATTATAAGTAATATTTACTGACACCAATATGTAATGAAGACTCGGCTCAGTGTTTTATCACCGCCTGATAGGTGTCGGACATTAGACACATCAGTTAGTGTCACGTCATAATAGCAGAAAAGGCTCTTGTGTCCATATTCTTACAGACGGGACAGAACATACCATGACATTTGTTTAGTCCTAGTTTAATCGATGCTTATTAAGTCATCATACAATTGTTTTATTTGTTGATGAATACAATTGAATGTGCAAATCTGCATTATCATGACACAAAAATACTTCCAAGTCCCAGATTAATAATTCTACTTTGAAAAAAAAAAAAAAAAAGAGAGAGTAAAAAAAGAAACAAGTGAAATATAGAACCCATTTTTCAAATGCAAATAAATTGTGATCATATGTTTTTTCAAATAATTCATAACTACAAAATGTACCGAATCCTTTAGTGGTGATGACAATCAAGTACACTTTAAAATAAAAAAAAGTATATATATTTTTTTGAATATATATATTTATACCGGTAGTCTAAGCTGAATTATTAATTTAAATTAAAAAAAATAAAATTGGGGAAGCGGGGGTGCTGAGAGATAAAATAGTAAATCATGATAACAATAATAATATGAAATATAAAGAACAGAATAGATAAACAACCGTGACAATGTCAAAGAACAGGTTTTTAAAAGAGCAAGTCATGTTATTGTACAGGTATGTGTATTTACCAGGGCACAATATTTCACAAGAACCGTTGTTCTGTTCATGTGTTGGTTACGCAACTTTAAAATCATGAGAACCGGTTACCTGGTGAACAATTACATTCTAACATTAAAAGTATCATATATCAGTAATGAAAGTGAAAATCAGTTTATGTTTTTAAGTATATTTGAATCACCAATGTAGCACAGAACCGTAGTTCAAGTGTTTTAGGATTAGGTAGGCCAAACTTATCAGTTACGAGAACTATATTCACTTAACCGAACAATCGGTTACTTAAGTAAAACTCACGTGAACTGACTTCCAGTTACCTAAGATTTAGAAATATTATCCCCTGATTTACTGTTATTTCGGAGTGTAGGCCATCAGGGTTTTATTCAGAGGGTAAAATGAGTATGGTGCCATACCCAGATTTTTGGCAGATTGTTTTTCATTAATGTATGATGTTCTAAACCATAACTCGTACATTTAACCCATTTTCATGCTAGGGGAGACCTCCCATACTCCCTGATGACTGTGGTTGCATTCAGTTCTATAGTGCCATACCCAAACATTTATTTCTGCCAGAAACACTGGCCATAGTTGTGGACATGAATTATTGGTTTACAGACTTCAATATGCTTCTGATCAGTTACGTTGAGTTTTAGTAATCTAGAATTAGATTTAACATTATTTTTATTTATTTTTTTCATGGCAAAGGGACTTTTAGTAAGTGATGTTTATGGCACTACAGGAAGTACATCAATACATTTTATAAATGTATTATTTGTTTCTATATTCTATAGCTATATTTCGATAAGTAGACGGAACCACATGCCAGCTGTTTTGTCACAATATTACCTTTTTCTTTTTCTTTTTTTTCATTAACAACGCACTCAACACATTATAATTACGGTTATATCGTCGTTGGACATATGGTTATGTCGAGAAAAACCCCATTTGTTAGCTGACGATCCTAGACCGACCGCGCATCAGGTGGGCACTGTACCACTGGGCTATGCTGCCCGCTACATTATTAACTGTACAAGTTTATAGTGTGAAAGAATATTATACCACTATAATGGCAGTCGAGTGCTATAAATCTTTCCCACTATAAACAAGTGCAATAAATAAAATGCCAAAAACAACTGGTATGTGTGTCTGTATTTATTACATACCACCTTTCAATATTACATATATGATTATCAACAGTTTTATTTTTTTGTTTGTTTGTTTAACGACACACTCAACAAATTATAATTACGGTTATATCGACATCGGACATATGGTTATGTCGAGAAAAAACCCCAATGGTTAGCTGATGGGGATCGATCCTAGACTGACCGCGCATCAGATGGGCACTGTACCACTGGGCTATGCTGCCCGCTCAAAAGTTTAAAGTCAATAACACAACTTACTTTGTATGGAAAGCTGGTTGGTTGAATTGTATGGAATTGACAGAACACCGAGCATCCTGGCTAGCAACATGACGTCATTCGGGTGAACACGTACTACATAATCACACACATGTTCAATGTTGTTGTATTATTGTGATGTCAGAACTGTCTTTATTACTATAGTAGTATTAAGTGGGGATGTAATAAAGTGATGTAAACATCACTACATTTTTCACTGACTTCATGCACTTAAAGACATACTGTCACAGGTTTAAGGATCTAATTTCTCTAAAAATGGATAATAAATCAAAATTAAATTAATTTTTGCAGACCAAATCTAGCTATTGCATTGCTTTAACTACACCATGATGGAGTGAAATCCATGTCAACTCTCTCAGCAATGTTAGTTTTTGAAGTATGGACCATTGCCATAATTAAATGATTTTTACAAAATATCATTAATAAGTGGAGTATGGTGGTTATGTAGATAGTTGAAGAATAAGATACATTTAGGGACAAATGAAATGTATATATTTTAAGGTAATATTTTGTTAGGCCATGTAATAGGTCAGTGGTCTGTGACAATATGCCTTTAACGTCTGTGAGAAAGGGTTAAAATTGATGCTAACTTGAGATACTTTTACATAGCTTTCTGTTGGTTATTTAAAATGTAATTATGTATGTACATTGAAATAAATGACTACTTTATTTGTTATATTTTATAAAGATACCACTAGAGCACATTGATTAATCATCAGTTATTGGATGTCATTCATACTTATTTTGAAGAAAACAACAGTAAATTCAGTCCTAACTGTTACATCTAGCAAGCCCTAATAACCCAAACAGTTTGTGATCTTTATCACCCACAAATTCATCTTTTGTCATTTCAACTTATTTTCAGGTTCAAGCATGCTGTCCTGGGCACACACCTCAGCTGTTTGGGCTGTCTGTCCAGGACAGTGGGTTAATTGTGAGTGGTTAGTGAGAAAGAAGAGGGTGTAGTGGCCTTACACCTACTTATTGAGCTCTTAAGAACTCGCTCTGGGTGGGAGCCGGTACCGGGCTGCGAACTCTGTACCTGCTAGTCTGTAGTCCGATGGCGTAATCATTGCACCACCGAGACCACTAAATTTATCTAGCATGCATTAATAACGTAGCGGGCAGCATGGCCCAGTGGTAGAGTGCCCGCCTGATGCCTAGGATCGATCCCCGTCAGCTGACCACTGGGTTTTTTTCTCGACATAACCATATGTCCGACGCCGATATAACCGTAATTAAAATGTGTTGAGTGCATCGTTAAACAAAAAAAACAAAAAAACACAAAAAAACAAGCATTAATAACGTAAACAGTTTGTGATCTTTATCACCCACAACTTTATCTAACATGCGTTAATAACCTAATCTGTTTGTAATCGTTATCACCTACAAGGTGTGGAACATAGCCCAGTGGTAAAGTGCTCGCTTGATGCGTGGTTGGTCTGAGATCGATTACCATTGTTTGACCCATTGGGCTATTTTTCGTTCCAGCCAGTGCAGGACAAATGGTTTTATCAAAATCTGTGGTATGTTCAATCCTGACTGTGGGGTTTTGCATATGAAAGGTCCCTTGCTACTACTTGAAAACTGTAATGGGTTTCCTTTCTAAGACGTAATGTCAAATTACCAAATTGTTGACATCTAGTTACTGATGATTAATATATCAGTGTGCTCTAGTGGTCTCGTTAAAACAATTATTACCCACAAATTCATCTGGCATATTTTTCACCATTACAGTTCTTTTTAATTATTGAAATTAGACATTACTAAGATTTTATTGTTTAGATTATCCATTTCCATATATTTGAAGAGCATTTTGGTCATCCCAGTGTTTCTAACACCACACAATACATTTTTCATACTTTAAAAAATGCACATACCTGTGAGAAGTAACAGTTATGGAGACGAGTTCTAATGTATTTTTTAAGTGTATTTCCCCATTTTAACATCAGAGACTCATGTTTCACTCTTTTGTAACTTTATCCAAATGTTTTAAAAGGTTTTAAATTAACAAAATGTAGTATCCATTTTCATGGAATGAAACTATGGTTTGAGACTTGAATAACTCAAGAATGTAATCTTAAAGGCATACTGTCACAGATTTAAGGACCTTATTTCACTTTTAATGAATAATCAATAATTTTTTTACAGACCAAATCTAGCTATTGCATCACTTTAACTACATCATGATAGAGTAAAATCCATGTCAACCCTCTCAGCAATGTTAGTTTTTGAATTATGGACCATTGCCATAATTCACTTATTTTTACAAAATATCATTAATAAGTGGAGTATGGTGGTTATGAAGATGGTTAAATAAAGTACATTTAGGGACAAATCAGATCTATATAGTTTTAAGTAATACTTTGTTAGGCCATGTAATAGGTCAGTGGTCTGTGACAATATGCATTTAAGAGGAAATGTGTAAATGCTCATTTCTGGGATCGGTTTGTGAGTTCTTAATGACTTGGTAGTATTTAAAAATGTTATTACAAACTCCAGCGTCATTCAAGCACCCATTGGTCACATACATTTTTTTTTTTTTTGTTTTTGTTTTTTTTTGTTTAACGACGCACTCAACACATTTTAATTACGGTTATATCGGCGTCGGACATATGGTTATGTCGAGAAAAAAACCCAGTGGTCAGCTGACGGGGATCGATCCTAGACCGACCGCGCATCAGGCGGGCACTCTACCACTGGGCCATGCTGCCCGCTAGGTCACATAAAAACATGTTCTTGTACTTTTTAACACTGGGGTGAGACAGGTAAAGTCTAGTGGTAAGTGCTCGGTTGATGTACAGTCATTCAGGGATCGATCCCTGTCTGTGGGCTCATTGGGTTATTTCTCATACCAGCCAGTGCACCATGTCTGGTATATCAAAGGCCATGGCATGTGCTATCCTGTATGTGGGATGATGCATATATAAAAGATTCCTAACTACTAATTGAAAAAAATGTAGCGGGTTTCCTCTATATGAGACTGTCAAAAGGGAGTACATATCGCATTTAATTATAAAACTTAAAGTATCTAAACTCATATTAAATTAAGTTTTTTAATGGTGGTGTCTTATTTTCATCAGTCATAGAATAAATGTGAGTTCCCATCAGCATTTAGAGGCCATTCACCATAACAACATTTCCCCAAACATATCTGTATGCCGGGGAAAGATTTTCAGACCAATTTCATGCTTTTAATGGGTGAGAAATGATTTTTGCAAGATCATCACTTCTGGTGTACACCTTTGGGAAATGGTAGTGTGTTGGGAAAATGTGGATACATTGTAATTATCAGGCATGACAATGACACTTGATGAAATCAACTGAAAGCTTTGCGAACTGTGCGCAAAGCTGACAGTACATAGCCAAAGAAACGACCTACTGTCCAAACCAAAATGTTAACAACTGCCAAACATTGCTCTCCTACCTTTATTTTGTGTTAGATTTTACTCACATTTTGTCCAGACAGAAATCTAGGAAAAACCATTGCAATGACACAGATTCCACATACTAGATTATAACTATGTCACCAATATTGACTTTGCTGAGATTGCATAGGGCAAAAAGCATGCAGTTTTGTGCCGGCTGCCATTTTGACTTTTTATGGAATATTCTTCAAGAGGGGTGAAAGGATATGACTTAATCTTGCAATGTCATAACATGTTATATAAAAGCAAACGTGATGACGTCATATTAATTTAAAAAATTATTTTTTGTTTGTTGAAATATACCACTAATAAGCATTGATTTTATATTAATTATGTAACATACTTTGTAGGCTTTCACCCCTCTTGAAGAATATTCCATAAAAAAGCAAAATGGCAACCGGCTCAAAATTATTTTTCCCTATGCTATCTCAGAAAAGTCGATACTAAAGACATCATTATAGTCTCATATGTGAAAGCTGTGTCACTGTAATGGTTTTTTAACAACTTATGTGTTGACAAAATCTGGGGGAAATGTAACGGTAACTAAAGGTAGGAGAGCAATTTTTCGTAGTTGACATTTTGGTTCAGACAGTAAATGGCATTTAAATCTGCGGATTTTCCACAGATCTGTGGAAGATTGTCATGCCTGAATTGTTAATGGTTCTGTACCTTGTGTATATAAATCAGTTAATGAAAGGCTTTGACAGTATGTTTAAATATGGGTTTTTTTCGTGTGTTTTTTCTTCAGTGTTTGAAGAATGATTTTGTATGTTTGTAACATGGGATATTTGAAGAGCGATTTGTTATTATTGTACATAAAGCTTATATTTATAATCTATCGAATGTAACCAGACATTTAGGGCTGAACTTTAAAACAGTTATTTTTCTTTCAATCATGTGTAACTTTCCTAAACGGCCATGTATATATAGATACATATTTAATAATGTAGGATAAATGCCAGGTGAACACTGTACTCTGTCATCATTTAAGACTTTGATGCATCTGAAATAAATGCAAAATCACTTTTCTTATATTCATCTTGTCAAAATAAGTACCACTATCACTATCATAGCCAGGGGGACATTGGGGTGGATCACACCTCATTTTATCCCGCCCCTCAACCATGTTATATATTTGTCTGTCACTCCATAACACGACTTGTAGACAGTTGCACCCCTTCCACCATCAATATAAAATACTGACTACACCAGTGGTCTGTATTAGGTTTAAATTTTATTGGTTTTTACATATCAATTGATGGACATCATTGTTTCTTTTCTGGCTTTTCACCTCAGTTGCTAATGTCACCAGCAAAGGATAAGGGAATTCAAAGTCAAATGGTCAGAACTTGGGTTTCCTTACGTTTTACTGTGCTTAACCACGGTCTTGTGTTTAGAAAGAGGTTATGATGGTAGAAGTCTGGAGGAATGAGTGTCTGTCTATCTGTGTGGGTATGTTTCCATGTGTCTGTCAGTTTGTCTATGTGTATGTCAATGTGTGGCTGTTTTGTTTTCTTGTTTTTATTTGTTTGTTGTGTGGGTTTTTTGGAGGGTGAAACAAGCAAAATGTGTATCTTTGGGTTGCTTGTAATAAAATTGCAGGGCTGATTGGGGTGAGCCTAGGGTTGCGGTTGAGATCCAGATTATTTACTTTTTTGGTCCTAGATATGTACAGAGTATACTACCCTCTTGTCTTGTGATAGGCTGAAAATGCCATATTTTAAAACCTGAAGATTAAAATGTACTTGGGGAAACCCACCCAACAGATTTGAGCCCTCAGATACATATATTTTTATCCCCCAAACCACTGAATTGAATTAAGTCATCTATATAGAGGATAATCCCCGAGTGTTGTGATATCATAATTTATCAGCATGAGTTGATGAAAGTATGAAATCTGAGGTTTGTTGAGGATTTTAATACTTTTATCAATGACTTCTGATAAATTATATCACAAGACACCAGGGTGGGTATTATTTTTATCATCCATTCTTTTTATTTTGTACAATTGTAAATAATGTTAGTGATGTGGGTTGAATGTCACTATATTTGGCAGCGGTAGACTCGTTAACTTGCACAATGACAATGGTGTGATGTCACTAATGATAGGCTTAGCGCTGAAACATGCACAGTGACATAACAAAGGAAGCGATATCTACTAGGAGAATATCGCAGGAGATATCGCAGGTTGTAGTGCTAGCAATATCTCCTACAAAAGCTTTTAAATATGAATGATAAAAAACAATACAGTTTGCTTGTGCACCTCCGACTATAGTAGGTGAACTTCTTACACATCATTTCCTCTTCCTGTATTGTACCTATTACATAAAGGTATTGAAATTTTAATATATATATATTCTGAAGATTTGTATCTCGCCAACAATGCACTTGTGTGCATTCACAACAATTACAGATAGGTTATTGATAAATGAACAACATTAGATACACAGTGTATTAGAAACGTTTGCTGGATATAGTAAATGAGGCACATTGTGGGTGGCTTTTAGTGTGCGTGTGTGCGTGCATGGTGATGTATGTGTTCAGTAAATAGTGTAATATATAAAGTGTTTCACATTTTATTGTAATATAGAAGATTATGTATAGTTCAAGCTAGACTATAAGAAACCTTGGTTTGCCCAAAGCCAAAGCTGTTTTTCAAACCTTGCTTGTTAAAATATACTGGATAAAAGAAACACAAATTTATATCTCTTTAGTGTTCTTTAATTTTATTTAACATTACATTAAATGTTGTGTCTTTTAAAATTAACTATGTCTTGTGAACATGTTAGCCCCATTTGACAGAATCGAATTGTACCCATAATAAATAAATAAATAAATAAAATATATATACTGTAAACCGGATTAATATTGCAACATGTTTTTTTTGCAAATATGCACCTTAGTTTAAATTTCATGAATGACTGTTGGCATCTGTAAAAAATAATGGGTGCATATAAATTCCGCGACTTGAAGTTGGGCGCAAACAATGATAAATTAATATGCACACAATGTTTTCCTGGTTTACAGTGGTGATGTATATATGATGTATATATATTTATATGTTTATATGATGTATATATGTTTATACACATACATGTTTTCATTATCTCCATAGTTCAAGAAATTCATGGAAATATAATCAGTATGACCCACGTGTGTCATAATGATTTCATGTGCACTACAAATGACGTCATTTTGTGAAGCGACGTCACAACTTAATGTTGATTCCTCGATGTAAAGGCTTATCAAAGTGACATCATTTCGGAAAATTACGTTGTTTCATTCTCTTTTTAGTTACATTTGAAACATTTTGACATGGCCCCAACTTGTTATTTACGAAAATATGTTTGATAATATGGATCATAAAGAAATTAATACACTTGCATGTGAATCTGATCATACTTATTTTACAAAACTTATGTCAGGATTCATGTATTAGCCTTGCTCTCGCTTGGATAATACAGTAATCCTGACACTCGGTTCGTAAAATCAGTACGATGCACAAACTTGTATAATAATCTCTATATACGATATATTTGCATTTCTTTTGTTCAGTATATTAGATATTAATCCTTTGATCCTTCTAAGGCTATAACGGTCTTCTAGTTGGCCCATTTTTTTTAATAGAATTGCTTGTACAAGTTTTTAGTTTGTCTTATTCTGTTATTTCATTGTTACCATGTTTGTTCTCTATTTTATTAGTTTTAGTGTACATATTAAACTTTATGTACAGTGGGAAAATATTACTTTTGAATATGTAATTTAATTTTTTTAATTTTGTTTTGTGGTTAAAGATACTACCAATAAACTTACAAGAACCAATGGCTTTATAAATTAGAGCATTGGCAAGAAATATCTGTGATAGTTGTTTCTCAAATCTGAACACAGTACAGTACATGACACTTGGTAAAGTGTTTCAGTGCTGTTAAAGGGACATTCCTGAGTTTGCTGCATTGTAAGATGTTATCGACTTTTTAGGAAATAAAATGAAATTTATCCTAATAAAAATATTAGAATGATCAGAAACACGTTTAATATACAACTACTAACATTGTATGCAGAAAAATATATTTGATATGTAATTACAATTGTTAAAAAGGCTCAGTTAGTCAACAACATATTAAAAGTTGCATCAAACTCAGGAATGTCCCTTTAATACATACATACAAAAATACATAGGGACATAGGCTTTATGCCAGAAAATCATTTGAAAAAAGAAAGAAAGAAATGTTTTATTTAACAATGCACTCAACACATTTTATTTATGGTTATATGGCATCAGACATGGTTAAGGACGACACAGATTTTGAGAGGAGATCCGCTGTCCCCACTTCATGGGCTACTCTTTTCCCGATTAGCAGCAAGAAATCTTATTTGCGCTTCCTACAGACAGGATAGCACAAACCATGGCCTTTGTTGAACCAGTTATGGATCACTGGTCAGTGCAAGTGGTTTACACAAACCCATTGAGCCGTGTGGAGCACTCGCTCAGGGTTTGGAGTCTGTATCTGGATGAAAAATCCCATGCCTTGACTGGGATATGAACCCAGTACCTACCAGCCTGTAGACCGATGGCCTAACCATAACGCCACTGAGGCCGGTGAAAATAGTTTGAATGTATGTAATAAAAACAAAACGGACCATAAGCACCAGTTGGGTGGTTATGGGTTTAAAATTGGACATCACATTTTATGCATTTTGCCAAATATCAAACAGCAATTATATTAATTATCTTTCTTTAAATTTTGTTTTTAAATCCCATTACCGGTGATTTGCAACATTTTAGGGTACATAATAATTTTATCCTCCATATTCTCTGGTGAAAAGCTTGCTACATGGATTCTCAATCCAAATGAGAACTGTATAGACTGCTGCAGTAGACCTGAACTAGTCTGTCCCACAGGGAACGCCATTTTTTCATACCATGGTAAAGAAGGAAATGTTTTATTTAACAACACACTCAACACATTTTATTTACGGTTATATGGTGTTAGACATATGGTTAAGGACAACACAGATATTGAGGGAGGAAACCTGCGGTCGCCACTTCATGGGCTACTCTTTCTGATTAGCAGGAAGGGATCTTTTATATGCACAATCTCATACACAGGATAGCACATACCACAGCCTTTGATATACCAGTGTTTTGGTGCACTGGCTGGAGCGAGAAATCATACTATGGAATTTAATGTTATTTCTGACTAGGATTGTTTTCTAAATTGCACACAAAAATGTGTTTATTTGTGTGTGTTTTTCCCAAAACACTTTTACTTTACTTACATGTATATGAAACCAAACTGAAATTATTTATAAAATTTTTTAATGGAGTAATGGGATGGACTATAATTCCGGTTAAAATAAATATTCTTCCAGTTCCAACACATTAGACAGGACCATGACCATCACCAGGACGGTGGTTCCTGTTAGTGACAGGATGAGATTTTAAATAGTTTTATTTTAGTTTTTTTGAAACAACTATCTAGGTTTTTTTAAACCAACTATCCCACAGGCTACTGGATTTGCATTTATCACTAGCCTGATGTTAAAAATCACTAGTCCCACGTGTCGGGCTATTGGATTTGTCATACTGTAATTCAAATAGCATAGAATATGCATAGAGAATGAAATTGGGTTGTTATTGGTATTATATTTGTTTCACTTGTTTAAATACTATTCCAGTATCATCCTGTGTAATGTTGAAAATTATTATCGTCATCTGGAACATAATTTTTTTTTTAACCATACCTCAGCATATTTGTATCCTATGGCTATTGTGTAACATAGGGTTATTTTGACACTTGGTGGAGAGAGAGGAAACCTGTGGCTGCCACATTATCTACTCCTAGCGATAAATACTGTTCAGTACCATCCTGTGTAGTGTTGAAAATTATTATTGTCATCAGGAACATATTTACTTTTTTTAACAATACCTCAACATATTTGTATCCTATGGCTATTGTGTAACATACGGTTATTTTGACACTTGGTGGAGAGAGAGGAAACCTGTGGCTGCCACATTATCTACTCCTAGCGATAAATACTGTTCAGTACCATCCTGTGTAGTGTTGAAAATTATTATGGTCATCAGGAACGTAAAAAATTGTTTTTAACAATACCTCAGCACATTATTCATGCTATGTGAACAAATCTGATAGCCCGAAACGCGGGGATAGTGCTTTTTTGGGGGGGATCTTTTTGGTTAAAATCTTGTACAACAATGGACTTGGTGGGTGTAGGCACTGCTTGTACAGTGATTTGATTCATGAGTGCATGGCATCACAGCGGTCTACATGTATATTCCATTGAGCTCTATCCTATGCACAGGGATATGATGCCCATTTAGAAATAGGAGCTGAAATCATTTTTTTAAAAAGCCGAAACCTTTATACTACACTTAAATAAAAGTAAGTTATCAGCATTTCAGATCAAATCCTATCTACTTTGTGAACATTCATGATTGTATGTTTGCACAAAAAAAGAAGAAAAAGAGCTGAAAAATCACATCTGTGTGCAAGTTTGAGTTGTTTAAGCTAGTCTTGAGTGTCCGTCCTACAGATGGTGCAGGAGGGAGGAAACATCCTGTTACAGGTCTCCCATGGAAGTGGCAATTCTAAAATAAAAGTAAAGTTTGTTTTATTTAACGATGCCGCTAGAGCACATTGATTTTCATTTTATCTTTTGATCGGCTATTGGACGTCAAACATATGGTCATTCTGACACTGTTTTTATAGCGGAAACCCGCTGTCACCACTCTTATAACTGGCAGCAGCAAGGGATCTTTTATTTGCGTTTCCCACAGGCAGAATAGCATAAACCATGGCCTTTGTTGAACCAGTTATGGATCACTGTGGTTTACATCTATCCACAGAAAGAAATGCTTTATTGAACGACGCACTCAACACATTTTAATTACGGTTATTTGGTATCAGACATATGGTTAAGGACCACACAGATATTGAGCTAGGAAACCCGCTGTCGCCACTTCATGGGCTACTCTTTCAAATTAGCAGCAAGGGATCTTTTATATGCACCATCCCACAGACAGGATAGCACATACCACGGCCTTTGATATACCAGTCGTGGTGCACTGGCTGTGATGAGAAACAGCCCAATGGGCCCACTGATGGGGATCGATCCCAGACCGGCCACGCATTGAGTGAGCCTACCCATGGAGCCTTGTGGTGCACTCGCTCAGGGTTTGGAGTCTGGTATCTGGATTAAAAATCCCATATCTTGACTGGGATCGGAACCCAGTACCTACCAGCTTGTAGACTGATGGCTTAACCACGACACCACCGAGGCCGGTTTGGGCAGTTCTAAGGATGAGCACCTGATAGCTAGTGGACCATGGAAGTAGTCACGTCTTTACCTAAAATTCTTTTGAGTCTACTTTGTGCAAAGATAGGATTTTGATATGGGAATATGGTTTTGTCATTCAGATTATATGCAACAACGTCTTAACGCCAAGTGAATTCATACATGGGTATTGGTGTAAAGTTTTCCAGCAACTATATCATGTACAAAGATCCCCAAGGAAAGACTGACAAATTTCCTGTGAATAACAATTTCCATGTTGAATACAATATGAACCAAACTGAATAGAATGTTAATTTTACCCCAAGACTTGTTACACCCCCTTTGGTGAGAACATTATTTATTTTTGGTAACACGTGTGTGATAACAATTTAAAGACACACGACACACTGCTCCTAGGTGATGACCAGGTCACAAGTGCCATATTATCCAATGAAAATATGCACAATTGAAACAGACTACACTGTTAACCTGAAACTGATTTGTCATGTGCAAGTGCTGTAAATAAGTTTGAATCCAAAAAGATGTTAAAATTTGTTTAAAACCTGGTTTTTGAGGATATATAAGAAATAGAATACTACATTTGTGTCCTTAGGATACCATTTATCATACAAGTAGTTAAAAAAGTTAATTCAAAAATATATTGGTTGAAGTTTTAACGTTAATGGTAAAACATTTATGTTCTATTTTTAATGACTTTTAATTGAATCACTTGGAAAATAACATTATGGAAAGCATTATATTTCTGATTGCTAGAATAAGCATCCATGTTGACAGTACAGGATAGCAGATACCATAATTGAATAGTCTGTCTTATTGTCCTTGGCTAATTTACACACTATCTGCATGTGACTAAAGTGCTGATTACAGATATGACTGATATTGGTATGGTATTAATACTCAGAATAGTAACCACATACTTAAATACAACAGTAAAATATGGTACATCTTTAAAGATCATGTTCAGTATAAAATTATTTTTGTTTCCAATATTTTACTGGACTGGCAAATGCTAATTTCAAAATTTGCTTTTTGTCATTAAAATAATTTAAATGTTTAAATTTAAATCACTTTCTGCAATATTTGTAGTTTCTCTGTTTAAAAAACAAACAAATAAACAGAAAATACTGGCACTTTACAATTACACCACCTTGAGAAAACAACTCTCCATTCCATTCATGCTGCACCATACAATAACAAACACAACCTTGGCTTTCAAATTATTTACTAATCAAAATAATTCACAGCAGGCAAACAAGTTACTGTTTTACAAAATATACAAAATAAACACTAGAAATAAACACAGCAAGCAATAATTTAAATGAAAATATAGCTGGCCGATCAAGCAATGCGATAGAAATGCAACTGGAGAATAATGCAAACACTGGTGATAGAAATGCTGTTAGAAAATGGAGAATGATGGGACAATAAATACATCAGACGCAGGGGCTTGGGGGTCGGAAAAAAAAATCATATCCTGATTTGTTTACATATAAAAAATGTGGTCAGAAAACACCTCAGAATAGCACTAGAAGGGCTGTGGCGCTCGTGGTGTTGGGCTTAGCCATACACCTCGCGCCCTCCCCCCCCCCCTGCAAAATTTCTTGCACACACCCCTGAACATGATGGAAGAAAATATTTTATTTAACAATGCACTCAACACATTTTATTTACGATTATATGGCGTTGGTTAAAGAGATGGAGCCACAATTAAATAAAGATTTGTTCTGTGATATCTGCACATTTTAAAACTATTAATGTTTGGTATCCATCATCAATAATCTCCAAGCATAAATTACTGGAACAAGAATTACAGAACATATGGTTCTTTTTCATACGATCTTTAAAGAATTCATTTCTGATTTATAAAAATAAGTTTTTTTCTATTGATCTCAAAAGCTCAAGAAATTAATAAGAAAATTATACTAAGAAGCTGACAATATTATTCCAACACAAGGCAAAGGAAAGGACAGCACATACCACAGCCTTTGATCAGAGTTGGAAAACTTAAGATTTTTTTTTTGACACTCCATATGTCTGTGGTAAATGAAAACTATTCCTGTTCTTGTTATTTGATAAAAGGCACACAGTAAGCCTATACTTTTCAAGACACTGCAAATTTTACCAGATGTGTTTGTTAAATGTTTTGTTCGGTCTGTTTAACCAGTCACGAGGTACTGGCCATGACAGAGAACAACCTAGTGAGTCCACTTCAACCCACTACACCTTGGACAAACACGCTACCCTAAAGTTACATGTATTTATGCCCTGAGTAGCGATATAAATACATGTACATACAGCGATTTCTCAATTTTCGAATAATCAAATTTTTTGTTTTGTTTTTGTTTTTGTTTGTTTAACGACGCACTCAACACATTATAATGACGGTTATATCGGCGTCGGACATATGGTTATGTCGAGAACAACCCCAGTGGTTAGCTGACGGGGATCGATCCTAGACCGACCGCGCATGAGGCGGGCACTGTACCACTGGGCTATGCTGCCCGCTAAAATAATTATTCGAATAATCAAAAACAACTCAAAATGAAGAATCACTCACGATGGAGCCTACAATGAATGAATGTTTAACGACACCCCAGCACACACAAAAATACACATCGGCTATTGGGTGTCAAAATTTTTAAATATAATAAAATATTATTTATATAAAATGATGTAAATCCAAAGTAGGATGGAGGCTACAAGACAGAAAGAAAATTAAGTCATTAAAGATAAATTTTGTTTTGTTTAATGACACCACTAGAGTACATTGATTTATTAATCATTGGATGTTGGATGTCAAAACTTTTGGTCACTGCGTTATAGTCTTAAAGGAGACCCAATATATTTTTCCATTAGTAGCAAGAGATCTTTATATGCACCATTACAGACAGGATAGCACATACCACAGCCTTTGATATACCATCTTTGGTACACTGGCTGGAACAATAAATAGCCCAATGGGCTACCGGCAGGAATCGATCCCAGACTGACCGTACATCAGGCGAGTGTTTGACCACTTCACTGGGTCTCGCCCCATCAAGTAATTAAGCGAAAGTAATACAATTAGAATGCAGACACAATGACTAATAATAAACACAATTATCATGCAACCAAGCTTCCAGTTACCTGCTAACACCTATATGATAATCTGAAGTGTTATAAAGTCAATGCCTGATAACATGTATGTGTTATCTAGTCATTAGGAAATGAATTCTGTGCATGGCAAGTCTACATGCCACCTAATTTAACGAACATTCATTTCCAGCAAAACAATGTTGAACTACATAAATAAACCTGTTATATTTACTGTACCATTAGAATATTTTTTATTTTTGAAATGTCCCGCTTTAAATTAAACCTTTAAATGACAAAACAAAGCAGTTTCGCGTCGATGTTTACGACACCTCGATAGCGGAAAGTATCTGCGCACGATCAAACCATTTCTGGTGGAAATTGATTTGTTTTGTCTGTGACGTATTTATGCCAGCAGCTGTTAGTGGGGGAATCGTTTGTTTATTTTTTTATGCAAAACAGTCAAAGTATGGTTAAAAAGGGTTGCATGATAAAAAAAAACACAGGTTCGGTTCGATAATGGTGTAATAGGCTCGCTGAAGCTCGCCTGTTACCCCATTATCTAAACCTCACCAAATAACAACGATATCAAAACGTAGTAACCTGGTATTCTATATTTAGAAGGTTGAGCAATAGCAAAAATATCAAATGACAATTACCAATATCTGAAATATGATACAAATCAACAACCAGTAACGAATATGTGATATAAATCTACTAAATGACTGAATATTTCGTTGTTTAATATGATATTTGGTTTTTCTATTTATCTGATGACAATGTAAGTAAATATTGTGTAAGTTGATAGCATAATCTCAATATGAATATCTTATTCCGTTTTTGGTCTTGCTGTCCCCAAAATCTTCTTTCTCTGTGTCAGCATATGAAGATACAGCTGTGGAAACACTGAAAAACAGACAGAAACATTCAGTACTATTTTGGATTCAGTGTATTACTTTTGTTTTATGAAATTAACACCTTATCTTAAAAAGAAATGATTTAAGAGGGGAACAAAAGAAGGAATGATTTATTTACACATTTTAATTACAGTTATGGACTACACAGATAATGAGATAGTAAACCTCAACCTAATTATAGGCTAATCTTTTCAACTGTCATGTCATAGGGTTTAACACGCACATTCAGAACAAGCTGTTGTAGCGCAAGACAGAAAGTTGGGCAGATGTAGGAGGGACCGCCTGCACTGGCAGATACAAGGGAGCACCAGCAGTCCGATCAAAATCGGTAGCAGGCGGGGGTGGTGGTGATGGGGCTATGTAATTTTGAATTATGCCAAAGAGAAAGGTGTGCATTTCAGTATGAATGAATTTGGCACAATTTTTGAACGGTCGGCCGAAAGAAGAAAGGATACTGAGCTAATATAGTTTTGGAATTTAGTAAATTGAGAGTAGCTCATTAATTAGACCTCATTGCTGCTGTGGTGCCTCCCGTTGTTGTCCTCCTGTTCCAATTGGCAACAAGGGAACTTTTATATGCATCATCCCACAGACAGGATAGTACATACCACAGACCAAGGTACACCAGTTGTGGTGCAATGGCTTTAATGAGAAATAGCCCAATGAGCTTGTTCTGTTTGATTACTCCATTAGAGCACAGTGCTTTATTAATCATCGTCTACTGGATATCAAACATTTGGCAATTCTGACATAGAGAGGAAACCACCTGTAGTTTTTCATTAGTAACAAGGGATCTGTTATCAGTGCCATCCCACAGACAAGATTGCACATACCACGGCCTTTGACTGACCATGCATCCGGCAAATGCTTTATCACTGGCTATGTCCCGCCACTCCCTAAAGTTAAAGACAGTGACTCAAGTTTGCTGTGTTGTAATAAAACTCTTGATTGAGGAGAACTGCTATTACAGGGCTTCTAGATTATAGTAGCCCCACTCCCATGGCTAGTGATATTTAATGTTGGGCTTATTACAGGGATTCTAGATTATAGTAGCCCCACTCCCATGGCTAGTGACATTTAATGTTGGGCTGATAAACAACTACTATTCTTGCCCACTAGACCGGATTATCCAGCTTTTGCATGGTGCTAGATAAATCTATCTTACCCACGGGTATAGATGATTTCTACATATGCGGTTATGAGGCTACTTATACCTGCCAAGGGAAGCTGCCAATTCATGTTGTATTTTTTTTATTTTTTTATTTTATTTTTTTTAACGACGCACTCAACACATTATAATTACGGTTATATCAGTGTCGGACATATGGTTATGTCGAGAAAACCCCCAGTGGTTAGCTGACGGGGATCGATCCTAGACCGACCGTGCATCAGGCAGGCACTGTACCACTGGGCTATCCTGCCCGCTTAATAATCCTCCAAAAGGTTATGTTAATGAAATTAAAAATTTGAACTTAATCGTGAAATTATTATTATTTTATTTTGTCCAATGGGACTACTTTTTAGCGTGTATGGTTAAAGGAGTCTGTAGACTCAATGTTTATCGTCGGCCAAAAATGAGCTCATGACAATATAAAAGTAACAAGTAGCCCCATATTATGTTTGCATGATAAACAAAACAAAATTACACACGGCTTCTACATACTTACGTGGAATATACATGAGCATGACAAACCACAGGTAGTAAAAGAAGTTAAATGATATGTTCATTTGGTTGGGAAGGTCAAGGCTAAACATCCTGGTCTTCTCAACGTAGGAAAGAGATGCCCAAATGACCAACAACTCTCCCTGAAAAATGATACAAACATGTTTGAAGGACTTTTCAAAACAAAACAAATACTCCAATAATAAAACAAGGAAAGATGAGAAAATTTAAAGTTTAATTAAGTTTATAGATAAAACATGCACCGTTTTCATCATCTATAAAAGTTTTATTAATTTAAAAAAAAATAATTCATATAATAAAACGGTCAGTCTTGCCATTTTGTTGGCAATGGGACAATATCTAGAGGGGTAGCATATTTTTATATAAAGCAGAAAAGAAAATAGATAACCAAAGTAAGAAAAGAAATCTAATGTTTATAAATTTATAATGTTGGTAAAATTAATGCCAGTGACAGGAAAAGAAGGAAGTGTGTGGGAGACAATTGTTAAAAAACTTTAGAGGGGTGAGTAGGCCTATTGCCATGATTGCAAAACATAACGCGGGCAGAGTTTAAAAAAAAAAGGAGTAAAACTGTCTTTTTTTGTGATGTACCACTTGTGAGCTCATTGACGGGGATCGACCCTGGACTGACCGCACAACATACACATGCTTTACTACTGGGCTACAGGCAGCCCTAAACATCAGCAGCATTTCTTTAGTAGATTACAAGACGTGACGGTAAACTAAATAATAAGTACATGTTAGCATATACTATATTGTCATAATGAACGAGATTAAAAACAAAATATTTTGACTGAAATGTAAATATGTTACTGGCGAATATATATTTAGATTGGCGAAAGAAATTGAAGATTGGCGAATTTTTTGGCGAACAAAAATAGCAACCCAGGGCTAGCCCTGTATAAAACCCAACAAAAGTACATGTAACAGAGGATCAAAAGTTAATTTCTCAAAGGCATGTCATGTCATAGGATTTTACATGCACATTCAGAACAAGCTGTTGTAGCGCACGCCTGTCTTGGACAGGAAAGGTGGGAGTGGGAGAGGAGTGACCGCTTGCACTGGCAGGTGCAAGGGAACACCAGCAGGCCAACACAGTCAGTAGCAGGTGGGGGTGGGTGGTGATGGTGCTATGGAATTTTGAATGGAGTGATTAATATGCCAAAGAGAAAAAGGTGCGCAATTGTTTGTTTAATGACGCACTCAACACATCTTAATTACGGTTATATCGGCATCAGACATATGGTTATGTCAAGAAAAAAACCCAGTGGTTAGCTGACGGGGATCGATCCTAGACCTACCGTGCATCAGGTGGGCACTGTACCACTGGGCTATGCTGCCCGCTCGATAGAATCATACATATAGTCAGACCCCATCACCGTGATCACCGTTACAACATTTACTCCATCTCATAAAAGGCTTACGTAACAATCCTGTCATGTAAACAATGTGTTAATTTATATCTGGCAAGAAGAACGAAATGTTTTATTTAATGACGCACTCAACACATTTTGTTATTTATGTTATATGGCATCGGACATATAGTTAAGGACGACACATATATTAAGAGAGGAAGCCCGCTGTTGCCACTTCATGGGCTACTCTTTTCGATTAGCAGCAAGGGATCTTTTATATGCACCATCCCATAGACAGGATAGCACATATCACGGCCTTTGATATACCAGTCATGGTGCACTGGCTGGAGTGAGAAATAGCCCAATGGGCCCACTGTCGGGAATCAATCCCAAACCAACCGTGCATCAAGCGAGTGCTTTACCACTGGGCTACGTCTCGCCTATATCAAGCAAGACAAAACTTTATCTCTTTTGTCATTAGCATAAGTGATGATTCCCATGTTACAACAGCATGTTAAAATACATATCCAAATATTGTCATATGCTGCCAATCAAGCCAAACACACAGAGTCTACTTTTGTCAATGTTATTCTCCACTGTTGAGACCGGCCTCGATGGTGTCGTGGTTAGGCCATCGGTCTACAGGCTGGTAGGTACTGGGTTCGGATCCCAGTCGAAGTATGGGATTTTTAATCCAGATACCAACACCAAACCCTGAGTGAGTGCTCCGCAAGGTTCAATGGGTAGGTGAAAAACACTTGCACCGACCAGTGATCCATAACTGGTTCAACAAAGGCCATGGTTTGTGCTATCATGCTTGTGTGAAGCACAAATAAAAGATCCCTTGCTGCTAATTGGTCATGAGTAGCCCATGAAGTGACAAGAGTGGGTTTCCTCTCAAAATCTGTGGGGTCCTTAACAATATGTCTGACCCCATATAACCATAAACATTTTTTTTCTTCTTTTTTTTCTTTCCACTGTTGACAATAAAAGTACAAAATTATGATTTATTTCTGTATAAAACCACAGAGCAGTGGAACAATATGAAATGAATGAAACACAATGACCAACTGGAGGTAATCTATAAGCAAAATTAAAATTAATAATCCTTCTAACTGAGATTTTGAAAATGTTAACTAAAAAACCACAGTATGCCTATAAATAAACTGGCTTGACGAGTAAACATATTTATCCTGCATCCACTGTTTCTATTGACAAAATATGATGACAAATAAAGCAAAGTTACATCCTGCTACTAACAGGATATGGCTTTGGACGACACACGCATAGCTTACATTACAACATTGCTCATTTGACCTCTAGGTCATCGTACAATGTGGCTGAAATAAAAGAAATAATAGCTTTCCCCTTAATTTTTATGGTCTGCAGGATAAAGATAATAACTAGCTAGTGACGTCAGATATCTGCTTTATTCTGTTCAGGCCAAATATTAGGGACTTGCAGAATTTCCCATTTTTACGTTCACAGGATAAAGTTGATATCCAACGTTATCAGGGAATAATTTGTTGGGGTTCGCATCGCAGTTTGCTAGTCATTCTAGCTCATGTGTGAACCAATTTCGCACTATGGATCGCTGTTACTGCGAACCAATTAATCTACTTGTTTTCGCAGTTGTAGCAAAATTACCATATTATTTTGCTTTTTTCACTCTTTCAGTTGGCAAAGTTCGGCTTGAATAATTAAATGTTAGAATGTCACATTCAGTATTCAATCGAAATTTCAATGACGTCACGTGTATTTGGTAAAATCCGGAATTAATACCGGTAGTTGACTTCCTATGTTCTAAAAATAACTTTTGTGCTGACGTCACTTGTGCAAAACAGGGATCAAAATGGTTGTTAATCTGTAAACGTGTACATCCGCAAAATTTACCCAAGGGAGAAGTGGATACGTTATGAAAAGGAAAATGTGTTTCAATCTTTTCCATTTTCCAGTATGCACATATTTGTAATAAATGCTTCAGAGTCGTTTTACAAAAATAACCTGAATTTGCTGTTTCCTTTCAATAAATGCTTTAAAAAGTTGAAGAATAATTTGTCCTCTAATACTTAGCTTGTACATCAAAACTGATAACACTGGAAGTTTAAATCAAAGTACACAATTCATTTCATTAAGGTACACATCAAATGATGGTTTATTCACACATATCTTATAGCTTAGAATACATCCTGAAGACATGTAGATCATAAAATCTCTTGGACTCTGAAGTGATTCATTGTGCTGTCCGTATCTTACATGCTTGAGCCTTCGTGGAAACTGCTAATTAAATTTACAAATGTGCTAATCAAATCACAAAATGATTAGCAGCAACTGCGTCATGAACTAGTTATTATCTACATAACAGTACTACACACTTACCGTTACTCCAAGGGGATACAGCACGATGAATAAAGTGTATCTGAAAAACACAATTTGTTGATCACATGTAAACATAATCCACACAAAGTTAAAAGGTTTTTTTTTTAACTACACAACTAGAGCACATTGATTAATTAATCATGACTATTGGATGTCAAACATTTGGTAATTCTGACACAGTCAGCAGAAGAAACCTGGTAGATTTTTCACACAGACAGGACAGCACATACCATGGCCTTTGACCAGTTGTGGTTAATCAACTCAATAACACATCTGTAACGTTCAACACTAAATTGCTGACATTACATTTTTTATGAATAGAAAACTACTTGCACAAAAAAGGCTTTAAACAGGGCTCAAACGTAAGAATTTCTCACCTCTGGCATTTTAAAACACAATTGTCGTGGGCCAAATGACACACTTTTCAATTAGCAGCAAGTGATCTTTCATAAGCACCATCCGACAGACATGATAGTACATACAACAGCCTTTGTTACACCAGTTGTGGAGCACTGGCTGGAACGAGAAAAGTCCCAATGGGTCCACTGACGGGGAACAATCCCAGACCGACTGCACATCAAGCAAATGCTTTACCACTGAACTACATCCAATCCTCTCTAGCCAAGGAGAGACTAAAATAACTTGTTATTAAAAAAGCAGCTCACCTCAGCCACACTAGGAAGTGAGGCACTTTTCCCAGCAAGGAGAAAAAGTAGAAGGCGTAACGGATAATTTCAGTCACAGTCCAAGCAAGCAGCAGCATCAAAAAGCCATTATTAACTTGAACCTACAAAGAAAACAATCAAATCATGTGATAAACTAGGTCAGAATTAATGAAAAACATGCACCCACAATTATCAACTTAAAGTGATAAACCCTGTGTTTAAACACTAAGGCATATTTTTCACTATTACAGCTGATACTGATCACTGAAATCAGATATTACTTAGACTGTATGGTTAGACTGCCCATTTCCAAACGTCTGAAGTGTTTCTAGTCACCAGCCCCAGTGGCGTCGTGGTTAGGCCATCGGTCTACAGGCTGGTAGGTACTGGGTTTGGATCCCAGTCGAGGCATGGGATTTTTAATCCAGATACTGACTCCAAATCCTGAGTGAGTGCTCTGCAAGGCTCAATGAGTAGGTGCAAACCACTTGCACCGACCAGTGATCCATAATTGGTTCAACAAAGGCCATGGTTTGTGCTATCCTGCCTGTGGGAAGCACAAATAAAAGATCCCTTGCTGCTAATCGGAAAAAGTAGCCCATGAAGTGGTGACAGTGGGTTTCCTCTCAAAATCTGTGTGGTTTGACACCACATAACCATAAATAAAATGTGTTGCGTGCATTGTTAAATAAAACATTTCTTTCTTTCTTTCTTTCTAGTCATCCTGTATTTATAATATCAGGAAAATTATTTTATATATTTAAAAAAAGGCATGTACCTCTGATTAGTAATGGCTATAGGGTCAAGCTCTAGTCGAAGTGTTAAAATAGATTTCCTGGTTTCAATGCCACACACTCTTGTTTCACTCTGTTGTAACGTTATCCAAATGTGTTAGAGGTTTGTAGATTAACCACATTAAGAGTTACCATTGTTACAGGTTTAAACTAGGGTCTGCAACTTTATAAAGACAATCCTGAGTTTGAAGTTATTGTAACATGTTTCAGCTAATAAAGGTTTTTGTTTGTTTTTTGTTATTTTAATATTTATTGCCCCAGATATTTATATATTGATAATGTCAGGGTTGGAGCCCTGAAATCATTATCTTACAATAGATACATAAATATAAAATGCATTCAATAAAATTACTAGTTCTATGGAAATAAATATCTCGCCTATTGTAACATTTTTCAGTGCATTGTGAAGAACACCCACAGGTGGAACTATAAACCAAGTTTTAGTGGCCTAGGACAAACTGATGTAAACATGAAACTTTAATGTAAAAGTTGACGATGACTCCTCCAATACCCCCTCCCCCTAAAAAAAACCCACCCTTATTTCGCCTTATTACCTCATAAATGTGAGACAAAAAATATTACAGTACCGGTAGTCTAAAACATACTTGAAAATTGAGGACCTTATTAACAAAAAACACCATTGCATTATAATTTAAACATCTTCATCAGTTTTTCTCCCTCAACAGCTTACTTTGAAATATAAAAACTTAGTGGGTTAATACTAGTATATGTAAGGGATAGGTATGACTTGTAAAACAGCAAGAGGTGGGATGTTGCCATGTGATAAAGAGTGCTGAACTGAAATGCAATGCAAGTTACATCACCCTCTATGGACTGGATTCATCCCATTCCAACCGGAGTCCCATGACTGGTCAAATCAAAAGTTGTGGTATGTGCTGCCCAGTGTAATGCAAATAAAAGATCCATTGCAGCTAGATAATAAGAACTCTGGTTACAGGAATCACTTATAACTTCAAGTTAACAAAAGTTAAAGTTTGGTTTTGTTTAACGACACCACTAGAGAACATTGATTTATTAATCACTGACCACTGGATATTAAACTTTTGGTAATTACATATAGTCTTAAAATGAAAACCCAATACATATTCCCATTAGTATCAAGAGATCTTTTATATGTACTACCATAACAGGATAGCATATACCACAGCCTTTGATATACCAGTCATAGAATGAGAAATAGACCAATGGGTCCACTGACAGGAATTGATCCTACACCGACTGTGTCTCAGAAGAATGCTTAACAACTGTGCTACATTCCCCGCACCTCCAACTGATAGGGTGAGGGCTTAACTGAGATGCAATGCACTGCAGGATAGCACATACCACAGCCTTTGATATACCAGATACAGTGCACCAAATGGAAAGAGAAATAGCCCAATTGGCCCACATATGGGAATTGCACCTCCAACTGATGGGTGATGGCTTAACTGAGATGCAATGCACTGCAGGATAGCACATACCACAGCCTTTGATATACCAGATACGGTGCACCAAATGGAATGAGAAATAGCCCAATTGGCCCACAGATGGGAATTGCACCTCCAACTGATAGGGTGAGTGCTTAACTGAGATGCAATGCACTGCAGGATAGCACATACCACAGCCTTTGATATACCAGATACAGTGCACCAAATGGAAAGAGAAATAGCCCAAATGGCCCACAGATGGGAATTGCACCTCCAACTGATGGGTGATGGCTTAACTGAGATGCAATGCACTGCAGGATAGCACATACCACAGCCTTTGATATACCAGATAAGGTGCACCAAATGGAAAGAGAAATAGCCCAATTGGCCCACAGATGGGAATTGCACCTCCAACTGATGGGTGATGGCTTAACTGAGATGCAATGCACTGCAGGATAGCACATACCACAGCCTTCGATATACCAGATACGGTGCACCAAATGGAATGAGAAATAGCCCAATTGGCCCACAGATGGGAATTGCACCTCCAACTGATAGGGTGAGTGCTTAACTGAGATGCAATGCATTGCAGGATAGCACATACCACAGCCTTTGATATACTAGATACGGTGCACCAAATGGAACGAGAAATGTCTCACCCCTTCAAGTGACCCAAGTCAAATATTAGTGCAGATACTTACAATGCTGACACTGTGGATAACAGCCCACACGACAAAGACACGCGAATACACCTGTATCGCCGTTAGCACCACGTTCGACCGGACAAAGCCAACAGCACAATGCACAATCTGCAAATAGACAACAGTAGGTTTGAAAATGTCACAAATCAGGATTAAAGAATAAATATCATAGTTACGCTAAAATAAACATTTAAACTATTACTTGCAAAATATGAATTTTAACTTGAATCTAGAGTAATAGTTTCTGACACGAGTCAGAAAATCAATAGTCAGAGTAATACCTAGTGAGCTCCAAGGATTGATTTTCTTGAGATGAGTTTTAGGAAAACCATCTACAAAAGGACTCATGCCAGAAATATTTTCTTGTTCAATCAGTGTTATAATTTTAGTTTAATCAGGTCAGGGCTTCTAGATTATGGTAGCCCCACTCCCATGACTAGTGATATTCTGTGTTGGGCTAGTAAATAACTACCATTGCCATGCCCAACGGCTAGTGAAATTTAAGTTTCAAATATTGCAGTTAAGTCTATTTTGTAAATATGAATATCTTACCCCCATCCCGCCCCCCACGCCCCCAATAATAGGATTTTCAAGCTGTATCTTCCTCTTTAGGTGACATCTCTGATTTTTACTAGTATTCAGTAAAATTGTAGTAACTTAAAGTAAAGTAGGGCTAGTGAATTTTTAAAAATGACTAGTACATTTTTTAAATCACTGATCCGATGGATAGTAGATTTTTTGAAAATTCTAGGAGCCCTAGTTTAATTATTAAAAAATTCACTAAATTTTATTTTAGTACAGCTGCTATATATTTATTATCCATATGGTTCAACATAACAGAGTTGTTAATAATCATTATGAACACACATGTAATAACAAAAGTAATGATGTAATTTTGGGAAGCGATGATGTCATAACATGACATTGCTTCTCCAGTCCTAGCTCAGACTGTGCATTTCAAATATTATGTCATTTCATCGTCTCCTTTTGGTCATGGCTGAAACATTTTGAGTTGGGTCTTGTTATTCATAAAGAAAACAACAATAATAATAATATGGATAATAAAGAAATTATTACATTCATGTGTGAGTCATACTGATTTTACAAAACTCGTATGAAGATTCATCCTGACACTCGCTTTGTAAAATCAGTACGACTCACATGCTTGTATAATAATCTCTATTTATTACCCCGGCGGTCACTCATAACAGGGGAAATATTTTCAATAATTTCTCAGTGAGAAATATTCTGCATTGGTCTAACAAACAATACTATCAGTCAATTTAACGATTACAAACCGATGACCTTGTCGGTTCTAAATATGACGTCATCACGATTGGGCGAACGCAAAATGACGTCATGTACTTTAAAAGAGTTTGCGTTTACGGCTCTCCGTTTTTGGTGTTAAATTTATAACAAAATGTTATTTTAATGAAATTTCTTATAAATTTTGTAGCAGAATAAAGAAAACTTTTGTTTTTGAAAATTATCAATGAACGTATTTAAATTACAAAGTTATAGCAATTCTCAGAACAGTGCATAAAGTGGTTTACATTGTTTCTATATAGGTTGGCCTTCGTGCATGTGTGTCGAAAACAAAGGCTTTTAGAGAGAAAAAATAGCTGAGGTAATAAATAGAATAACAAACTCGGTACCAGTTATTATCAAATTTATGTCCCTCGTGAAATAATTTTCATTTGTCACCAGCTAAAGCTCGTGACAATTGAAAATTATTTCACTCGGGACATAAATTTATTAATAACTGGTAACTTGTTTATTATCCTCTATATATTACATCACGCGAAGGGAGAAGGAATGCATTAAGTGTGATATATTACATCACATACTACCTTGGCTTTCAGAATGGTATAATCAGCAGGTAGCATTGGCTGTCTACCTCCTAAACGAGGAGACCAATTAACCAATGAAAAGGGTGCATTACCGTCTAGGGGACATGTGCTAGACATTTTTTTATAGCAGTTTTCTTGTACCTTTCTATCGGTTGATTGAACTAAAAAATGTAATTCATAATAAATTTGCTATTTTAAGCTAATTTAAGAATTAACATTGTTAATGAGATCTTTCTTTTTCACTAAATGATTTTAAAATAAATTTTCCACACTGATGAATTGACAACAAAAACCAATTTAAGATCTTTTATAATTGACCTTGCTGTAAAACAATTGTGAACACACAAGCAAGTCAGAGTATTCCTCCACTCCCAACAAATTTGACCAGCTAACAGCTTCGTTAACCATGTAATTAACTTTCAACACAAGTAATGAATTCATGTTATTATTTTAGAACATCATTCATTAGTAAAAAACAACTTTTTAAATGGACATACCCTAGTTTTTAAACACGTAAGACATAGTTTTGACTATTAGAGGCATTTTTTGATAACTGAAATCATACTTTACTTAAATTTTATTGTTTAAAGTATCCGAAGTGTTTTTGGTCATCCTGATGTTTTTTAATATCACAAAATGCATTTCTCATATTTTTAAAAAGGCACGTGCCTCTGAGAAGTAACAGTTATGTAGTCAAGTTTTATTCTATTTTAAAGGGTATTTCACCATTTCAAAGTCAAAGACTCATGTTTCACTCAATTGTAACTTTATAAAAATGTGTTACAGGTTTGTAAATTAAACTAAACTTAATGTTAATTTTCATGAACTGAAACTAGGGTATGTCCCTTTAACATTACTAGAAAAAACACAAACCCTCAAATTGTCCTTTTCCCCTGCATTGCTATATCATACACAAAGGAAAATTTTGTTAATTATTGCGTCACAATTCATTACACCAGTTTCAGAGATCACTACACAATAAAAATAAAAATTAAATAGTAGTTTCTAATGAATTTTTAATTGATTAGAAATATCGCTAATCAAGATTTTGGAAACATACTGTTCTCAGATATGTATATATACAGCCAGTCATGTACATTTACACACATATAAATGCGTAACAAGAAAATTACAAACTTCTAGGATTGCTGCAGTCTGGACAATTTTCAAGAGAGCATTCACTTCTTTATAAACCGAGTTCTGTCCTTTCATGAAATACTGGCTCACGCCGATGATCAACAATACAGTCCACCTGTTAAAAACAAACAATATTATTCAAATTTCAAGATGGAAATACCACAAGACAGTTGCTCTAGGCAGGGCTTCTAGATTATGGTAATCCCATAGCTAGTGATATTCAATGTTGGGCTAGTAAATAACTACTGCCATTCCCAATGGCAAGTGATGTTTTTTCTTCTTTTTTTGGGGGGGGGGGGGAGGGGTGTCAAATGTTGCAATAAAATCTATTTTGTACATATTAATATACTGCCCCCACCCCAATATTAATGTTTTTAAACTCTATCGCTTTTTAGGTGACATTTCTGACTGTCCGATGACAAGTGAATGTTTAAAAAATATTTCTGTTAAATGTTGCAGTTAAGTTTATTTTGTACATATGAATAAACTACCCCACCCCACACCCAATGTTAATGTTTTTAAACTCTTATTTCCCTTTTTAGGTGATATTTCTGATTATTACTATTATAATATTTAGTAAAATTGTATGAACTTAAAGTAGGGCTAGTGAATTTTTAATTGTGGCTAGTAAATGTTTGAAATCACTGATCTGATGGCTAGTGGATTTTATAACAATTGTAGAAGCTTTGTCCAGGTATCATATACTTATTCAGGGCTCACACTGGAATATTTGTTGTTGTTTTAGCTGAATTTCAGTTAGGTAGAATATATGTACATTTAAAAATAAAGCCCTCTACATTAACGTACCCATCTAGGAGCAAGAAGGCGACTACTGCTATTTTCTATATATTAGATAGTATACAATATTATAGTTACCAAATGAAACAAATGGTTGCATATGCAACCAAATCATCAGCAGTTTAGAGGGCCGAATATAAAAAAAAGCACTAGAGCACATTGATTTATTAATCATCAGCTACTAGATGTCAAACATTTGGCAATTTTGACATAGTCTTAGAGAGGAAACCTACTACATTTTTCCATTTGTAGCAAGTGATATGCACAATCCCACAGGACAGCACATATTACAGCCTTTGATATATCAGTCTAATTTAAAGAGGATGAGTCCAGGACAGGCGCACGCTACAATAGCATGTTCCGAATGTGCACATAAAACCCTACAACCTGACCTGACCTAAACAGAATGAGCCTGGATTATTAAGTGCATGATCCAGTTGGAAAAGACATTCGTGGCCAAACTATTGAGAACAAAATGTTCCGTACTGATCACTACACAAAATATTATGTTGATTCCAAGTCGTGAATTTTTACAGGTCACCAATAATTTACAAGGGAGATAATTGAATCATGAATTTGTTCACAAAATATAAATATGATTTCTACATATTTTCACTGTCACTAAAATACAGTAAACATGACTTTTTACTGAATATAACTTATGGTTTATGTAGATCGATCTGTATATTTCACAGCTATCAGTGACATAGGAAGGTACCAGGGGACAGGGGCACACATATATAAATATAAATAAACCATCGCTACTGCCAGTGGCTATGTATATAAAACGACTCCTAATTACACTGTAGTCCTGTGGTGTGACTGTTTTAACAGCAATGAGACACACACAGATAAAAGGCATAATATTTATATCATAGCTCCTGAACACGAGGAATTCCAGATGTGTATTAAATACTAAACCAGGATGGACAGCAAAACTTTATTGTGAAACAGATTATTAGAAAATACCAGAATCCCATTTCACAAAACATCTTAAGTTTACATGTGTGACTAGCAGCTATACCAGACACATGTTCAGGGTTCGAACTTAACGGGACGCCCAATCACCCTTGGCGACTGAAAACCCACAGTAAGGTTGCCCACCTGGCGACCGTTCTCCCCCTTTCCCTTCCCCCGTATTTTCTCTTATAATCTGTTTCAATATTGTGGGTTTTTTTTTTTTGAAAATAGTATTTGGGCAAGTGAAAGTGCTGTCACCATTTGCCCGAATGGCAACTTAAAACAAAGTTAAGCGCAGACACTGTAGCAAGTGTTTGGCATCTATTTCATGCAGAATTACATCATTACGGTAGATTGGACATTTTAAGGACAAAAGAAAACGAAATAGGTGTATTTTCAACTAAAATTGTCATTGGTAATATCATACACCGGCTTCGGTGGTGTCATGGTTAGGCCATCGGTCAAAAGGCTGGTAGGTACTGGGTTCAGATCCCTGCCGAGGAATGGGATTTTTAATCTAGATACTGACTCCAAACCCTGAGTGAGTGCTCCGCAAGGCTCAACGGGTAGGTGTAATCCACTTGCACCGACCAGTGATCCATAACTGGTTCAACAAAGGCCATGGTTTGTGCTGTCCTGCCTGTGGAAAGTACAAATAAAAGATCCCTTGCTTTTTTCTTTTTTTTTAATATTAAAAAGATCCCTTGCTGTTAATCGACATGAGAGTAGCCCATGAAGTGGCGACAGTGGATTACCTCTCAAAAACTGTGGTCCTTAACCATATGTCTAACGCTATATAACCGTAAATAAAATGTCTTGAGTGCTTTCTGGTAATATCATACAAAGCATGTGCATCCAACAACCTGAATACACTCTAGAGCCTTCAGTTGTTTTTAATGAGGAAGCCAACTTCAATTTAATACTTACTTTACTTTCTTTTCTTTTTTTTAACGACACACTCAACACATTATAATTACGGTTATATCGGCGTCGGACATATGGTTATGTTGAGAAAAAACCCTAGTGGTTAGCTGACGGGGATCGATCCTAGACTGACCGTATATCAGGTGGGCACTGTACCACTGGGCTATGCTGCCCGCTATCAATTTAATAATGCAACAGCTTGCTCTGAATGTGCACATAAAACCCTTTATCATCCATTAAAGGCTTTTGTAGGAGATATATCGCTGGCACTATAATTTGTAATATCTCCTGCGATATCTGCGCTTTTATAATCTTGATTGGTCAAATTTTAATCACAAGACAATTAGTGAAGTCACGCAACTCCTGTTCTGCTACTTAACGAGTCTACCGCTGACATATTCAACCAACATTACTGACATTATTTATAAATGTTGCAAATGAAAAGAATGATAATGCGCGAATTTAATAATGGATGATAAAAAGAATACCCCCTCGTGTATTGTGATAATTTATCAGTATAAATGAAAGTATAAAATCCTCGTCAAGCCTGGGATTTCATACTTTTATCAACTCGTGCACAAGACACTTGGGGATTATCCTCTATATAGATGACTTAATCTAATTCAATGGGTTTGGGTGTATAAAAAATATATGTATCTGAGGGCTCAAACCTGTTGGGTGGGTTTCCCAAGAACATTTTAATATTCAGGTGTTAAAATATGACATTTTCAACCTTTGGAACAAACTAACAGAAAAATTG
>JAECMU010127595.1:0-16096 GCA_016106625.1 Dracogyra subfuscus
CTCCGTAAATATTTGACGGTGCACGTCGAACTCTGACACGGAACTCTCTTCTTTGGTACTATACAACCTAGATGGGAAAGATGAATGCATGTGTGAGCCAGCTTTGACGGGATTTTAACTACTGTCGTCAGCTTGATTGTCCAATTCTGAATCTTTCGAAAATGTTCATACTAGATACAAAATGAAATCAACTACCAAATGTATATTTTCTTGTTGGTTGAAGATGAAAGGAAAGGAACGGAAATTATTTATTTAACGACGTACTCAACACATTATATGTACGGTTATATGGCGTCGGACATATGATAAAGGACTACACATATACTGCAAGAGGAAACCCTCTGTCGCCACTTCATTGGCCATGTTTTTCGATTATAAGCAAAAATCTTTTATATGCACCATCCCTTAGACATGATATCACATACCACGGCCTTTTTCATGACTGCATTGCCCAAATTTCGTTAGTACAGATTGACGCCGAATCGGGCAATCTCATGGAAATTATTGTGTCTGATAGAAAACTATAACAGAAACTAAAACATTCCCATACAGTTGGTACAACCATTCAGAATAATATCCTGCTTATGAATTAAAAATCTAGTGTTTTCTTTCGTGTGGACACTTGATGGCGTTAAGTGATCTAATCATGTGGCACCAGATGAAAGGATTATTTGCTTATTTTGGGGGCAATCAACGATGGACAATTTGGCGGTCAAGAATTTGGAGTTCTTGTTTGGAGGTTCTATTATTTTGTCAGCCCACATTCCTCAACTCTAACAAACCTAGGATTTGATGAGTATGCCCTCGAGTCTTTGTTCCATACAGCAAAAAAGATTCCAAACTATTAGATCTGGCATCAGATAATTTATGAGGAAGCTGAAAAAGTTAATCCAGCAAGCAGACACTATTATCTATGGTATCGTGGATAAAAAGAAATACCCGGCGCTGTGTCTGTTCCACAATTTCACCTGATTTGACACTACTTTGTTGTGTTTAGTAACGGTAAAAAGAACAGTCTTGAGGTATATGAAACTGACACATTGATGTAGCCTGTACCTTTACCTAAATGGAGCTCAACCATTATACAAAATACACTTACAGGTATTGGAACATTATACAATTATGTCGTATCGTCGTAACTATTATGACAAAGAAAGGAATGTGTTGTACTGCCAGACTAGGAAAGTAATGGATACCACTCCACACACTGCAGTACTCAAAACCGGTTTCTTACAAAGCTAACAATATAGTCTACCAGAGAACAGTGTAACTGAACTGCACCCACTCTGAAGGGACGGGGAAGGACTTTTGATAAACAAAACCAGTGTTGAGTCCTTGTGTGGAATACCATACATTTGGCTGAAGCCATACCCTGCAGTGAATTAGTTAAGCATGATTCAAAGAGTCTAAGTGAATGTGAGCAGTAAACAGTTCAGTGTATATGGAGTGGTGTATGAAATCGTCAGAGCATTTGGATGAGAGAGAGAGAGAGAGAGAGAGAGAGAGAGAGAGAGAGAGAGAGAGAGAGAGAGAGAGAGAGAGGCCATCGACGTTTGTCCGTCCAGGTGATCCCAGTTACAGTTCTGGCCCATGCATGAAATCTAAATTTGTATAGCCTATTATTAAGACACACTAAATTCCACTCTTGCAATCCCAGTCTACCGGCAGACACATGCTCTTGAATTACTTACGATCGTTACAATATTAAAAATGTCTTGAGTGTTGTCATAATAACATTTGACAATAAAGTAGAACAAAGAGAAACTTATAGATAGTGACGTTCCAATGATTGATTAAACTGGAACATTGATCCACTGAGCTCTACCGATGTGATGGTCAATTATACAATTACATAATTGGAATTATACAGATTACATAACATGTTAACGGTATTTGTTTCTAGTAAACAAAACAGATATTGAATAGGTATTGAAGGTGAGCACACTCACAGATGCACAGTCTTAATAATGCAACCTTTTGTTACGTTCGCATAATTTCAAACAATTGTATAATCAAAGATTGATCAAATGTATAATCAAAGATTGATCAAATGGTTCAAACTGATTTTATCAGTTGATCGATAATGGAATTCCTAACGATTCCCAACAGTACTAATAGATAAATTCACTTAAAACAAAACATATTGCTTTGCTATAATTTATTTTGATGCCACACACAAATATATATAGAACAAAAATAGTAATAAAACATACCTAAATTATGTAGTTTTATTTGAAAACAGCAGATCACGGTGAGTTTTTTGGTGGGAGGTTTTCAACATTGTTAAATAATATATTTGAAGTAACGTCCAACATTTTAAATAATAGAGATTTAACCATTTTAACACCCATATGTCTTCAATAAAGATGAGATTTGTTTGCATTTGTTTAGTACTGTCAGTCATATATCTTCACAAAACCAGTCCTCTTGTATGGATTTTTTCTTATGCCCTTGACATAAATAGGCAGTATTAAATATGTTGCAGGCTGTAGCCATGATCTTTTCATAAAAATAAAGCAATAACTTCTGAACCTGATATTACATAATCAATATGTACTTTTGGAAACAGACATCGCTATAATATGTATGTCAGTCACAAAATGATATTTATTTACAGTAACACTTGTTTATTTTATTATACACATAGCAGTAAAATATATATATCTACGGAAACCATAAAAGTCATATCCGGTGAAAAGTCATATTTTCACTGTATTTTAGCTACAGTGAAAATATAGAAGTCGTATTTACTTTTTTGTAAATGTGCATGATTAAATTATCTCCCTTTATCTCGGTTCTTCGTATTTAAATTTGATGATTACCAATGCATCTAATCGTATTTGAAAAGTAAAAAATGTAATTTAAACAACTGTACCTATAAAGAAAGCGATACGAAGTGCAATAACGATACAATATCTAAAACGAATTAAAACACAAAGCTAAATAATGATGATCCATTCATTCATTTGTATAAAATGTGTACCCATCCCCCTAATTAAGGTATTGATTTAAATATGTATATACATTTCGTTAGTGTCTAATTCTGCTACAATCACTACAATGAACAAGAATGTATTTAAAGTTGAAATATTTAGATGAATTGAAAATATTAATGCAACTCGTATAACTATGATGCTAAAAATAAGCCGGTGACGTCATTAGTTTTATGTGTCACTAATAGGAAACTGTGGAACATACAAGTTCAATACATCACTATATATCAAATAATATATATGGTGGAACTGAATAATTTTAAAGTAGAATCTTTGTGTGAACTGCCTGCCACAGGGAACGGAATTACATATATGTTAAAAGTAAACATATTTAACTACTATAACCACCAGTTGTTCTTTATGTCAGGCTTAATTAAGTTTGGTATTTAAACAGTAACAGTTGTATATTCAAATAGAGAGACGTTGGTTGTTTTTAAGTTTTCATTTGTGTATCTATGCCAATTTTGGTAATGTCAGTCACGTCATGGACTGGATCAATACAATTTATATATATTTACATATTCCTTTAAATCTGTTACCATATCCCTATTTTATGCAGTACTGGCAGCAGCATTTCTAACTGTCTACTTGAAGACAAATTTGAATGAAAGATTGGTGAAGAAACTTTCTTGTAAATTTATGTAGCGTCAGTAATGGTTAATTAAATGGGCACCAAAATCTACTTAACTTAGTTTGGTGGACGTTTTCGTCATCATTAAGTAGCGTATAATATCCACTATGAACCTAAAAGTAAAACACTGCTTGAATACAACACTGACAGGTATTTAAAGTTCTAACTGTACAACTGCCCAAATACTGACGTTAATGCATTGTACAAGATAGGATATTGTAAGTTGAACACCTGTTACAATTACTTTACATTTAAAATCAATAAAATAATTTTGCTAAACAATTACAAACCATAAATAAAAATATGAACAGTCCTAACATGTTACCCCTGATGTCCTGATTAGTGTATTCATTCATTTCAGTTAATACATAATATGAAAATAACATAACAAACATAATTTTACTAGAATCACTGGTAAAACATATACTACTGTATAAATGTTGGCAAATGTGTTACTAGAGTCTCTGGTAAAACACACTATTTTACAAACTATAGAACATGTGTAATACAAATGGAATACAACATCCGCAAAATCGTTTAGAGTTTTTTTATATGTCGACTTTCGTAGGCTGGATGTCCACACTGATGTTACGGGCTGTGGTTGGATCAGAAGGCTTGGACATTTCAGCGAAGGATTTCCCTCGGTTAAATCGGTGTTGAAACATCGCTTGCAGTTCCAGCTCACCCAGATTATTGGTGTACACCATATTACGGGAGCTATCAGCAACATAGTCAGGCAGGGAACTGAAAAAAAAAGAGTTTAACAAAAATGTCCGTTTTTGAAACCAATAATTATAAATTGGTGTATTTTGCTATTTATCAATTACTTGAATGTAGCCATGTTTCTGCTTAATACACACAATTCATTAAAATCCTTTAAATGGGAACTTAAAAAAGTTACTAAATACAAATAGCAGGCATAATATATATCAAAACTTGCCTTTTATGGATTAAAAAGTACAAATTGCATTAGCACGTTGCAAGTTTGAAACATACTATATGAAATTGATGTTTACTTGCTACACCTGACTGTCATAATTACACATCAGGTATAAAGCTAACGTGAAGTATCAAATGGACCATCTAAATTGTTTATGTATGAACATTACACTGTCAATATGGACGTTGTTTACGTCTAAAAACTACTTTTTAATATTTATTATGCCCTTTACGTCTTTACAGTAACACTTTATTATAATGATAATACAGTTTTCAGTTTTTCAGTCCACATACATTTCAATTCATAAATCATAGTAAAAGACATGGTTCGGTATTATTGTGAGTAGTACTTTAACTTTACTATTCGCACCCTATGGTATACGTTACTGCTACTACTGGTATTAACTATTTAGTCTTCTTTATACATTTGTGGATTTGTTTTCGCCATATTTTATATCTATGCATTTACTCCATTCAAAAGAGAAACAAATATATTTTGAAATATTCCATTAATACAGTTTTGGTCTTCTTACTCTCAGTAATAAAATGTAGTTTTATAATTATACAACATTAAAAAACAGAAAATAGTGAGCAAGTGTGATTATTGAGCTCAGTGTATAACTTAACAATTATTATGCAAAGTTGGACCTTACTTTATCAGCACGCTGGAGGTTAATTTTAATAAATTCAAAGTGAAAATCAAAATTGGATTTAACCAGAACATTTAACAGAAAAACATAACATGCCATTCTCGACTGATACACTTTTAATTCATACATTTACTATACCTAATATCTTTGATTTTGTTCTTGGAATTCATGTAGTATCTGAATGAAACAGCAGCAATGACAGCCAAGAGTATGATACCACAGACGACAATCACGGCAATAATAATAGCAGAAAGGCCGCCATCCACGTGTGGGTTCACGTGCACCTGTATGATGATGGGACGGCTGAAGGCGTTGTCTCGATCCACGATAATAAAGGACATATTTGTCGACCCTGTGTAACTGGGAACGTGAGACAACCAGAGTTGTTGCCGACTGACAGTACCGAATGAACCAACTAGTACGCCTTGTGTATCTTCCTGCTCTAGAAACGGTTGTGGAACCAGAGTGAAATTCAAGGACGATGGTTGTTCTTCGAACCGTTTGTGGTAAGAGAGTCTATCGCCGCTGTCTTTGTCTGCCATCCAAAACGTCCCAACAAGATGTTTTGTTTGTTCATTTGTGAGTTCAATGTCCACTGTATCTAATTCTTCAGAATTAATTAGACTTTTGCTGGAATTTTCGAAAAACAGAGTAGGGGCATCATTAACATTTTCAACAGTAATGCTGATAACAGCTGATAACTCATGAGGTGTGATTGCTGGGGCATCTATGACTTCTACAGCAGAAATTTCTAATTGGTCCACGCCAGTGAAATCGCGTTCAGGCATATAGTTCAGTACTCCATTGTGAGAGATATTGGCAGTGCCATGTAAGGGTTGACTTTTAATAGTAAATGTGAGGTTGTCTCCATCGGCGTCAGAAAAGTATATCTTAGCCTCCAGAACGTTATCTTCTCTGCCGTCAACGTCTGTAGTCACAATAGATGGAATGGAATTAAGAAGACCAGTGCTGATTACTGCTATCAAGAATTGTCTTGGGGAAGAGAGACTTTCCGTACTTCGCTTGTCTCTGGCATGTTCCAGAAATGTCACTTCTTCGTCACTGAATATATTTTCACATACCTAGCAAGACATTATAAAATGCATAATTTTATACACAAAGAAAGCGATCAGGATAAATAATAATAATAATAATAATAATAATAATAATAATTTATTTTAACTACTGGAATACAAAGGCTTATGTTGAACTGTTCTTGGTTTAAATTACATAAATGTTTTAACTGTCATTCCAAAATGCTACTAGTTATATAAAATCACTTATGCAACTTCGAATATATCTTCTTATACCTAGCACATAAACGCTTAGAAATGACTATTTGAGTTTAACTACTAGAATGCAAAGGCTTATTTTGGACTGTCCTTCTAAAACGGTTTCACCTTCATAACAATTTGACTGAAGAGTCAATTCTGTTTTATTCTGGCCTAATAACATTTTATCCAGGCTATCACTAAGTGTTATTCTAAATTATCCATAGCCAGACATTAATTCACCAGCACTTAACCTTCTCGTTTTTTTGTACAATCACTAGCTTTGTACCCACAATGAGTTTGTTTAAAACTTATTTGGATTTAAGCACGTTAAACCATTTTTCTATTTCTTATTTTTTAACGACGCACTCAACACTTTATAAATACGGTTATATCGGCGTCGGACATATGGTTATGTCGAGAAAAAAACCCAGTGGTTAGCTGACGGGGATCGATCCTAGACCGACCGCGCATCAGGCCACGTTAAACCAGTTCCTACCCATACACCTGTCTACCTGTCTACTTATAAAGGTTAACACATGTTAATGTAATTAAAGTTCTAGTTTTCATAATCTGTTTGCATACAGAGAAACTGTTTACTTTACAATACACCGAGTAAACTATGTACTTAAAGAAAAGGTAAATGCACCTCGTTTTTAAATACCGTTGCTGTTAGGTTGACCTGATTCCTCAATCCACATGGTTCCTGGACACTTCGCCACAGTTGAGCACCTAAATTCGAAATGTCAAATTATGAAATCTATTAAAGCTGATATATGAAGCATGTCACTATTTGAAACCATTTGCACCCATCTCTCACAGAATATACATGATGACATCAAAATCTAAGAGCAACAATCAAAATAAGTAAAATACATATAATTAACAATGGACTGCAGTTAGTTTTTGGTTCATGAAAGTATAAACTGAAAACAAATTTATACGCACATTGTATTAATCAGTGTAGTAAACTGCATCGATACTTATGTTGCGTAAAACGCGATTGTTCATTAACTATTATTTGAATCAGGTGGCATTTCCACTGGCTGCTATGTGCATGTTTACGGCTCATTTATTTATAATGAAAGAACTTGTCCGATTCGTGTTAAGTTTATATTTTGTGAATGTGAATGAAGGGAACGTGTAAGACATTTAAACTGTCGTGGGAACCCTTTACATGTCGTCAACAGCTGTAGAACAATGCTTACAAGTAAGTTTCATACGTCTAATTTCCTAGAGTTCTTTGGCCACTGACATTAGCAAAGAGGTTTTTGTTTCATTTTTATCAGTGCATATGTCTACTATGTTATGTAATTTTCCATTAATTTATCGTATAAAAAGGTGTACTAGGTCTATTACGTGTAATCTGTGTCACAATTGTATTGCTTTTGTATCATTCACGTGTGTTGTATTCAAAATATCAAAACATGGTTATCTGAATAATTTGGATATTTGCACAAAAGTAGTGCGAGTCAGTTGTGTTAAATAAGACTGTTCTATTGTAGAAGACTGGATCGATGTTCAAATCATATTACAGTCTGGTGTAGTTCTCTGTTCAGTAGGTTTGTTTGTATTAGACATATCTGCCAGCCAACACAAGGGACTATCATGAACAGTCAATCCACACAGAACAAGATACAGAACAATAATAACCACATACTTTCATGATACAAAATCCATATCAATGTTGGTACTTTGTTTAAAATGTAATAGTTACATACCATTGTCCCAGTAAAGAAGAGCTACTTCTGTCCTATGTTTTAAGGTGCTCTTATTAAACGGCTTTGTTACATGTATTGTCTTCTTGAGTTTCACTTTAGGAATTGGAGCAAGGTAAAACATTGGTTTCGTTTTTGATATCAACCTAAAACACAGAAAAACTAAAATGGTAACATATATTTGATGAACAGAAGTTTAGTTCATAAAACAGGTTGATACTAATTATGTACATATAAACTGTAATTGTGTCTTGCATTGCATGATGTCATACATAGCAAGCCAGTTACGTGTATTGATGAAGACGACATAGTAATACAGTAATTTGAAAACAAAGTGTGTAAAACATTTAATGTGTTAAGTGTTGGAAGCTGAGTATATTGTGTACTAAATGCAGAAATAAATATTCTACATATTCTAACTACATCAAACGAAATATCCAGTGCCTGAAAGGAGAGGGAATGTGCACCCGTGAACACTGCACCTGTATACACTCGTGTACATGCTATTATGAACGTCAATTCAGACTGGAAGCAAATTGTTCAAATAAAAGAAGTTTAGTGTATAATGAAAAGACACCTCTGTTTGAGGAATCGAGACAGCTGGTCTGATGTGAGGTCTGGGTCCGCTATGTAGGGGCGATAGTCTGCCGAGGCCGTTGATCCATACAAACTCTGGACGTCCGTCTCATCAAGAACACCAACTGAGAGGCCACCGTCATCAACTGCACAAAATAGGTTTTATACAGTAAGTATGTAATAATACTTTGATGGGCATGTTACACTGGAGTTTTACAAAATACGTTTTGTGTAGTAAGTATGTAATACTACTTTGATGGACATGTTATATTTGTGTTTCTATTTACATTAAGTACTGTTCCAGGAATGCTGAGCAATCTGAGAAACAAAACTGTTATACATGGTCAAGACGGTATATCTGCACAATACAGAGTTGAATGGCCATTTGGCAAAATACTGGTTGATTCACTGATTCTCTATCTAGTACCTTGCATACAGAACGACAGCCACTGCCATAGTCATTTACTGGACAATACGTCATGTCTTCAGGACTCAGAGGACGATTGTCACTCACACACTAGCTTACTAAATCCAGCTAGCACAGGGCAGAGGTAAAACAAAGCCAAATGACACCACATTACACATACAATAGAAAAGCATCATTAAAATTAAAAATGACATGAAATTAGTAATTGATTTTAAATTGAGTAATGTTTTTGATAAATACCGTCAAAATTGAATGAAAGTTTTTCATTCATCTTGGTAGGATTATCTACAAAGACTTCTCCATTCTCGTTTACAATAGCATGTCGTTTTCCAGACTTAATCAGTTTGTCCTTCTTTCCTATAAAAGAAAATCAATATTTATTATTATTATTACTTGTTTAATGAATAATTTATAAAAACCAATTGACTTAGTTCACAAACACAGCAGTCAATAAATGAACTGTACATACCTTATCTAATGTTTGTTTTATTTAACGACACCACTAGAGCACACTGATTTTTTATCTTATCATCGGCTATTGGACGTCAAACATATGTCATTCTGAAACTGGTATCTTTTTAGAGAAAAAACCCTGTCGTCACATAGGCTACTCTTTTATGACAGGCAGCAAGGGATCTTTTATTTGCGCTTCCAATAGACATGATAGCACAAATCATGGCCTTTGTTGAACCTGCTATGGATCACTGGTCGGTGCAAGTGGTTTACACCTACCCATTGAGCCTTGCAGAACATTCACTCAGGGTTTGGAGTCGGTATCTGGATTAAAAATCTCATGCCTCGACTAGGATCCGAACACAGTACCTACCAGCCTGTAGACCGATGGCCTAAGCTCGACGCCACCGAGGCCGGTACACCTTGTCTATACAGTGAACACACTTTTGAACTTTAGACTATAGGCCGAATTCACAATTCTTTTTAAATATATTCTGAAATTTACTTAAACCAGGAGACGATATTGCCAAACAAACCATACTTTCCAAGCTAGCATACATCTACGTCAGCACACAAATTAGTTAATTATTCAGAATAAAAACATGAATATCGCTATCAGTAAATAATCTTGTTCAACCGGAAAAACATCACATATCTATATCGGCCATCTTGACATATTGATCACCATGCTCATTTTTAATATATGAAGGCTAACGAACCATTTCATATAAGGATATTCCTTTTGTCCCATCCTGGACACTATGCTTATTGCAAATACTTTTAAATGCTTTATTTAAAACATTATTTGAAATAAAAAGTGTTCTGGATGGGACAAAAAAGATACTGTTATGTGAATACGAGATCAAAACCAATTAAAGATAGAATTATTCGCTTGTAATACACAATTACTGAATAAAATATATCAAGACACACATTTAATGATTTGTAAATCAGGAACAAAATAAAATCATTGAATTTAAAACAAGAACATGAATCTCGGTACTTACTTTTAATACATAGTGGATTAGAACGAATCTTGGAGTGCAGATGAGATCTACTGACAGCATAGAGTGACTGGTAAATACAGCGACCTGGCTCCATCTTGAAGTGATTTTTCTTCCTGTGATGCTTCACAGTTTTTACATTTGTCACATTGCGTTCGAAAAATTCTCCAAGGCCTGGATTTTTCTGAATTCCGTCTAGTCTCATTTCACCAGCGACTATTCCCACACGTTTAGCTTGTTTCTTTCCAATTCTCATTAAAGGAAATATGTCATGTCCCTCCGAAGAACTGCCAATTTTCCACTCTATAAGTTATAAAATATTTAATTTGGTATAACCAGCTCATATATGTTTGTAGTGATGATTAATATTCGTTTTCAAAATTGTGTTATTTTAATACAGTGTACCCTCGATTTATGGCTCCCCCACCCCTATTTAACGCCAACCCCACCTACCACCAACCTTTTTTCAAGTACCGTTTGCATCTCTATATAATTCTGTCGATTTAGTGCCATGATGCTAGATTTTCACCAATCAACAGGTTAATTAAAGCACTATAATTAAGCTCTCTCTCTCTCTCTCTCTCTCTCTCTCTCTCTCTCTCTCTCTCTCTCTATATATATATATATATATATATATATATATATACACACACACACACACACACGTACATTTTCAAAAAAGAAACACATGGGGTGATGGGGAAAGAAGAAAAGTGTTTGATTTTACAAAATATCTTCTTTTTTACAGTGTTGCTGAATGACCATATTTATTAATGTTCCTGGATTATTATTATTGTTATTTGTTAACAGCAATGAATTGGGACTCAAAACTGGGGCATGGTGCAGCACCCTTTAATATATTGCTAACTAGACCACTGTATTTATTCAAGTGGTTTTATAGTAAACGTAAACACGATAGTTACTGTTATGTGAATGTGTAACATTCATTTGATAATCCAGACGTTATGATCCCCTGTTTCTTAAGGCAAGTAATAGTTCTACTATGAGAGTAGTAGACAATGGGAGATCAGTTCTACTGACGGACCAGTACTGCTTCTAACTATAGGCACTGTTACTGGCTAAACATATCTAAATTTTGTAAATAATCATGAGTAATCATGAAAGTAATCGCTGATTACAATTACATTAGCAATGTAATCGATTATGATTGCGAATACATGAAAACATCATATATCGATTACGATTACTGATTACGATTACACCATCTCTAAATATGGCCTTTAAAGTTTATCTATATGGTAAAATTTAATCTTTTAAATACAAACTTTGCCATGCCTTTGACGTTTAATCAATAATATATGTGTAAACACAAAATATAAACCAAATGGTAAACATGACTGTTGCGCAATAATTACTAAAATGTACAAATAATGTAGTTTAGGTACTTACCATAATACTGTGCGCCTGTTATACTGCTCACATCCCACTTGAGGCCTATCCTATCTGTATAACGTGTCATCTCCACTGTGTCGGTGCTACTGGTATTGGATTCAGAAAACATGGAAACAGCAGTAGCATTCACTGTATCTGGTGGAAGTATGTCCATTGTAAAGTTACATGATTTCATAGTGTTCTGTCCAGCTCCATTTTCTACCTCAACATTCACAAAGTATGTATGCATGTGAATGAGTTTGCCACGCAGACCTTTGATTGTTAATGAGTTATTGGCAAAAATAAATATATCAGACTGAATATCCTGCAGACCAGGAGCTGTGCCAATGCTTACACGTGTAGAGACAATTCCACTAACATCCTCTCCCGCTTCCCACTTAACACTGACTGAGTTATTATTTCCAAGGAACTGAATAGATTCATCTGAAGAGTAAATGGGATCCATGCATTTCACATACTCAATGTGTGGTGGCGTAGTGTCAATCAGCACAGCGTCAGACTTGGAATAGGCAGCTAAGCCTGCATAGTTTTCAACTTTAATATCAACAAAGTAAGTAGGAAGATGAAATTTCGAGAAAGCTGTGGACAAGTTCATTTTAGTTTGATTCCCCTGTGTATGTAAGCTGGCTGATGTCAGTGAAATATTTTTGATATTCAAAGTCATTATAATAAGACCACGAGGAAGCTGGCATTCACCATGGCAATCAGGTTCGCAAGATTTGTCACATCGGTTACAGAATGAAGAATACAGTTTAAAGGGTACAACATTTGCAGTATTATTCTTGTTATTGGACAAACCTATCCATATTTTCTTCAGACCACTGTCTTGATCAACAAATGGAGATCCATACATGCAAACAGGTTTCTGCGGCTTCGGTACTCTCACTTTTGTGATCAAAGCTTCAGTTCGAAATGGATCAAATGGATCAACAACAGCGGGAACATAATGATGGTTGTTCCATGTGAAAACGTCCAGGGAGATATCATTGTTTAGTGCCAGACCACTAAACACAGCTGCCTGTTGCCCATAGATAAGAAGAGTTATGTCCCAACTCGGCATCGCAAGAACTGTTTTATTCTCTAGCATAAATATAAATTCATCATTTTCCAAACTGGGATCTAACTCCAGTGTATAATATTGCAACTTGAATTGATCCTGGACCCACACTATTCCAAGACTGGTTTGTCCTGTGTCATTACCCTGGTGTATGAGAACACCAAAATTATATCCATAGTTTATAAATGGGCGTGTTTCATTGGCAGTACAAGTTGGAGAATTTTCAGAGCAGTGAGTGATGTTAGTAAATAAAACATCGACGAAATGTCCTGGGTCAATGTAGTTATCATCAGATGTATAACTTATACCTGTGAATATATTGGTCCCCATAGCTGGCTTAACACTTACAGTGTAATTTCCATCAACTAACTTTATTTTCTTGAATGAAACTGCTCCCTTTTTTATTCCTTTAAGTGAAGTATCATGGTGCAACAAAAGTCGGATCTGTTCTGAATCCTGAACCACATTGTCTTTTGAAAATTCTGTGTTTTCATGCACCTGAAGCACATTTGGTGGAGGCATATCATTTTCGCACACTGCTGAATGTTCATCATGGGAAATGGCTAGTGTTGCATAAATCACTTCAGTGTCAGACTGGAAATGTATTGGATGTTTCCAATTCGTTCCAGAATGAACAGTACCAGCAGATGGTGGTGATTCGTCTATTTTAATTACCTTTGATAGAACAATTGTCTTAAGGCCAGCCATGTTGTATGCTTCAACTGAAATATAATACACCTGTGTTCTTTTCAATAATATATTATTAAACATAGTTCTAGTATCCTGTATGAGTCTTTGTTTTGCTATCGGTATCCTTGTAGCTCTGTTTACCTTATCTTGATTAGTGCATTTTCTTCCTTCCTCTAAAGTGATATCATAAAATGTGATCCCACTTTCCTCATCGTCAAACCCATCCAGATATACCATCAGTTGATTCTGCAAGTTTGAGTACATCACTTGTTCATTGACTGATCCATGTATTTGAACCTTGCCAGCTGTTGGTGGAGTTGTATCAACAATGACTGGGTGGCTCTGAATCATCAGGCACATACCAGATTCGTCATGTGCTATAAGAAGAATAGTGTAATAGAGACCGTGAGAAAGTGATAGATTAGCAAATGTGTGCACTTGATCAAGTCCAACATTAACAAAGTTATGAACATTTGCTGAAATGTTCATCATATCTATTTGGTTACAGAGAAATGTTTTGCCAGAATTTTGTTGTAGATTTGAGGTTAGACCGATGTGATATTCTCTTATTCCAATGTCAGAATAAATCCCTGACCATGATGCTCCCAAACGATCTGTTGATGACTGAGCTGGAGAACTTTCTACTGTGCCACCCCTGAATTCCCCAGTGTATCCAGCTTTCACTCCATTTGAATAAGCCTCTTGGAAACTTCCAGCTACACTGTATGCCCTAACAGTTATGTAATACGTTTCTGTCTTCTTCTTCAGCTTCAGATTATGAAACGTGGCAGAGAGATTCAAACCTACATTTTGGAAATACATCACATTAACTCGAGTGTCTGGGTATCGTCTGTCATTCCCAACAGCCACTTCGAAATGCTCTATCTTCTGAGATGGATTATTTGTGTTGTTGTGCCCAAACCCACGCCAGTTGGCAGACAAAGTATTGTCACTATGTTGAAAATTGATATCTTCTCCCAAGCCATCATTGACAAAGCCAGGATTAGGAGACTGAATCTGAACAGAAATACCATTTGAGCGTCCAACCAATGTCCGGTTCATGGCATCCACCACTCTCACCACGTTGACGTATGTTTTCTTGTTTTCAAGGTGTAATTCATCATTGTAAAAGTGAAATCCTTCACCAGGAATGGACTCAAACGTTTTGAATATGTTACCAGCTATGTCTTCTATTGCCCAGTCTACTTTTACAGCTGGACATGGCTGAGAATATGACCAGTATCCCTGCATCATTGAAATATCTGTTTGAACATCCTGATCTGCAGACATGGACCCATCCACAACGGATAAATGTGGATCAGGACTGATGGACACAGCCTCTGTTGATGTTATAAGGTAGAGGCCAGCCTTATTATATATCCTCAAGGTCACGAAAATGGTCGCCCCTTCATCTAGGTGTAGGTTCTGTAGAGATGCAATTCCATGTACTACATCCACTTTCACAAAGTCTTTTATGTTTGCTCCTCCTTTCATACTTCCAACTGCTGCTTCATATCTGGAATTATCATAAGCAATACTTTTATTTATAAGTGGTGTGTATGTGTCAATTCATGTGTATATGTATGCATGTACATATGTACATATACATTTAAATATGTACGTGTATATTTAAGAAGGAATGAACACACTGGCTCAGGAACCTTTTTAAAAACTAAAAATGTATTATTTTCTAATTTTGCCCCAGGGTCTCAAAATTGACCCCTGTGCGTGCTGTAACTTCATCGTGGTGCAGGGGTGTAAAATTCTCTTTGATAATGGCCAATACAGCACACATTGAACTTTTTAGTAAAACTCAGTGTCCGTAAAATTCTGTGATATTTGTATTTTTTGCACAGTCCTTTACACTGTGTTTTGTCTAACTCTTGAATTTTTATATTTATGTGATTTAATGTTTTCTCCATTACCATAGTTTGACACCCAATAGCCGATGTATTGTTCGAGCTGGGGTGTCGTTAAACATTCATTCATTCATTCATTCTCAAAACTGAACTTAAATTGACCATTGTGATATACAAAATATAAGAGTTTTTCTGGTCAGTCTTGTTTTAAATTTAATTGACTAGTATTATATTTATATACATTGATATTAACACACTGACCTAGGAGATAATTAAAATATTTCTGGCCTCACAAATTGTCCCATGCTGAATCACCCGCAACTTGTACACTTCCAACGATATGTTCTGAAGTATTGAACCATACATGTATATATATATATGTGTGTGTGTGTGTGTGTGTGTGTGTGTGTGTGTG
>JAECMU010127609.1:0-11542 GCA_016106625.1 Dracogyra subfuscus
GTAAAGAACTGTGCAACAAATATATAAATATCACAACGAGATACTGAATTTTACTAAATTTGTGCTGTATTGGCCATTCTCAATGAGAATGTTACACCCCTGCACCACGGTGAGGTTACAGCACGCGCAGGGGCATATTGCTATGAAGTCTGGGCTTTAGATTGTAACGAAGCTAAGGTTATACACACTTAACTCCAAATAAGTATACCCAACATAAACGTGCACAAATTAAGTACAACATGCCGACTCTTCAGTAATCTAAATAACATTAGAGTATTATAAGATGTACTTTAAACAACAACAAAATCCCTGTTGTGTCCAAATAAATCCCTGTTGTGTCCAAATTAGAGATGTCTAAAGCCCGATCAACTATTTTCTTCATGGTGGTAGGGGAAGTGACTAGATTTGTACAAATACAAGCTATTAATAACTGTTGGTCCAGTGTTTCATATGTACATGTACTCACTTGACAAACTTTTTTTTAACAAATCAAGAATAAAAATACTGTATTTAAACACAAAAAAACTAGCCTTTTTTCTTGGTAGGTTTGATTTTCCAGAAACATAAAATTTCTTTTCAAGGCTTTCATTAAGCATTTTGCAATAAATAATTTTAAAAACCCACACATTACAAATAAAAACATTATAAAATATATATATATATCTACTATTTATCAATAACAGGGTGGGTTTTTTAATCGTACAAAAACCCCAAAACAATATAAACTTTAATAGATTATGGTATATTAATATTATCAAGTCACTGTTATAAAATGCTGCTTACAACTTACTCATATTATTTATCCAGTGTGAATGAATGAATGTTTAACGACACCCCAGCACAAATAATACATCGGCTATTGGGTGTCAAACTATGGTAGATGCATAACAGTAATTGATGACCATCATCAAGATAAAAATACAAAAGTTAAATAAAACACAGTGTAAAAACACTGTGTAAAAATACAAATATCACAGATATATCAACTTAAAATTTGGAATAAAATTCAGTATCTCGTAAAATAAGTTCTGGATGGAATCGAAATGATTCCATCACAGATCGTGAACCAAATATATCTTGTCGAGTTTTTTTCAAAAACGTACACTCCACCAAAATGTGGCGCACTGTCAGAGTACACTGACAATGCTCACACTGAGGATCTTTCTTCAAGATAAATTGTTAACAATCCAGGCATGCTTGACATTGCCTGCTTGACATCTGTTCTTGCAATTCCGTAATTATCCAGCTGGTATCATCTTTGCATTAAAGATTCCATCAGTGTATCCACATACTCTGAAAATGAAGTTTAAAAATGTGAGAAAAAACAAATGAAGGAACAGGCATTATACTGTTGATTAGTTCTTCCTGTGTAATATAATAATGGTATATTTGAGCACACCTTCAACATTTTATAGCTACTAGTATTCTGTGTCGAAGATCTAATAATCTTGGGAAGAACCTGTAACTACCACAATGGCTATATTTATTATGATCTGCATCAGGTGCTTTATATGCAATTTCACATACATGAGATTGTAAACAGTACAGTATGTGGCAAAATAGTCATGCAACATTTGTCTGAATGGGGAATTAAATACTCTACCATCTCACCCTGAATCGATAATATATATATATGTAGTTTAATGTGCCAAATATTATGACTGTGCCGTGTTTACTTATTATAGCTAGAAGATTCCTTCACAGTTTTTATGACCGAATCTTTTCCTTTTCTTTTTTTTAAAACAATATGTATTCACGTTTAACGTTTGGGATTGACCAACAGGCGATGCCTATATTAAGGTCTCTCCCTTAATATAAACCAATCGCCAACATGGATTGCCATCCTTAGTTACGGCTTGAGCCTTTTTCCATTTTCGTTATAATGGAAAGCAGCAAGATGCAGTCTGAAAATTAAATGTATATCGTATATCAACCATATTGGAGAACATCTGATATATCATGTATGGCTATTTGTTACCTATTTTGAAAATGCTATTGGGCTTTCTCATTTGGCAAACACACAAAATGATGTCATGTAGTTTAAAAAGTTGCATGTAGTTTAAAGAGTGCGTTTATGTTTTTGTATTTGGTTTTAAATTTAACAAAATGTAATTTTAATGTAATATACTGTAGATTTTGTATGAACGTAATTAAAGTACAAAGCTATAGCAATTCTCAGAACAGTGCGTAAAGTGGATTATATTGTTACTATACAGATAGGCCTTCGTGCCTCAAAACTAAAGGGTTTTGGAGATAAAATAGCTGAAGTAATAAATAGGATAATAAATGAGTTACCAGTTATTATAGAATTATTTTTCAGTTGTCACAAGCTTTAACGAGTCACAAATGAAAATTATTTCACGAGGGACATAAATCTGATAATATCTGGTAACTCGTTTATTATAATATCTGGCAAATATCTGGCAACTCGTTTATTATCTCCTATTTACATACGCTACGCTTTGAATAAACAAAATGTCTTGTACACTTTCCCAGACAAACTTGCATAAACTAGTAAGACATTTTGACGTACACTAGCATGGAGAAAGATTTCACTTGGTTTTTCTACGACCCATCATGTTAAGTTGGCAAATACTACTGAAATACATTCCGATCATTATGTTAAGCGGGGTGGGATGTAACCCAGCTGGATCAATCTCCGTCAGAGGGCCCATTGGGCCATCCTTCGTTCCTTCCAGTATATCAAAGGATGTGGGATATTGCATATAAAAGATCCCTTGCTACTAATGGAAAAATTGAGGGTTTTTTTCTTTCTAAGACTATAATGTCAAAACTACCAAATGTTTGACATCCAGTTGCCAATGATTAATAATTCAATGTGCTCTAGTGGTGTGGTTAAACAAAACAAACCTTAATTTTATTTTTAGCAATATAATACTAACATTCCAAATTATTTAAAAGAAAATATTGACATAATCTGTCATTCAAATAATATAGGACTGCTAAACATTTTCTAAACTAAGATAATCAACAAAGATAATTATCTGGGTATACTTTACCTAGCTTTCATAGAAGAAATGGGTACTTTTGGGGGCGAAGTGATTTACAACATTGTGATATACCTCTAGTGATAAGGTCTGGTGTAGTGGAGACAGATGTGGAATGTCCTTTAGGAGATGTGGGCTGTTGATGATAGCCTTTACCAACTTATGAGTTCTTGATCCTGAATTATTTTTTTTATTATTATTATTATTTTTTATTTTATTTTTAACAACGCACTCAACACATGAGAATTACGGTTATATCGGCGTCGGACATATGGTTATGTCAAGGAAAAAACCCAGTGATTAGCTGACGGGGATCGATCCTAGACCGATCACGCATCAGGCGGGCACTGTACCACTGATCCTGAAAATATAAACATACTTATAATAAAACTCAGAATTTACATAAAGCCCCCAAATGCAGAGATTTTTACAAATTTAATATTGTTTATTCTTTTCCTTTTTTTTTTTTTGTTGTGTTTTTTTTTTGCAATACTTATCTAAAATTTGAACAGTATATCATACATTATTACTCTTGATATATGAAGTGCTGGGAATTAGTTGGAATTTATAATCAATAATTAGTTAAAATCAACTTTGATTATAACTGATCATTGGAATATCGCTAAATACATGTATATAAACTCTAGTTTTTAAACATAAGACAAACAAAAAATTGACTTGCCGGCTGTGAACATTAATTACATGGTTTGAAACAGACCTCCATTTCGCCAGCTTCATGTCTTTGTCATCACTGCTTGTTCCCGCCACTTGGTTCCGATACCCAATACATATGATTGGAAATAGAGTGTATCCATGGAATAATGTCTTCACATCTTTTCTTTTTTTAGAGGCAGCTTCAAGTTTCTTCTTAACACCTGTATGAAAATTACAAATTGTTATTAGGGAAGATGTGGTTTTTAAAATATATATTATCAACAGTTGCAAATCAAAATAAAATGTATTAAGTAATATTTGACATTTTTCACAATTGTGTACCAAACTTAAATAGGAAATGAAGATGTGATAGAAAATGTTCCCCGGTTATTTCCTGAATCCATGTACTTGTATACATATGCGCACAAGATGGGTGGTAGGGAAGTAGATCAGTAGCCACCCAAGGAGGTCTTAACATTTTGGCAATATTAGTTGTAATCTAGTTATAAATATGCTGTGATTTGTTTGCAACCCTTTGATATGCCAGTCATGGTGCACTGGCTGGACTGATAAATAACCCAATAGTTCCATCGACTGGGATCAATTCTAGTCTTGGTCCCTAGATAAATGCTGCTGGATGATAAGGCAGACACATTTTTATTTTTCAGCACATAGTAATATCTTTTTTATTAATTTTTCTTAAATACATGTCCATTTTATAACTATTGGATGCAGTTAATTTGTAAAATCAATAACTAACCTTTAGCCATTTGCCAAACATCAAAATAATGCCTGGTCTGTCCTTCTTGCTCTCTCGTGTACTTTTTCACCTGTACATGGCGATCAGTGACCAGTTCCAGTACATGACAGCCAAACTTCTTAATATGCTCCAATGTCCTCTTCAACCCCTCCAATTCCATATTCTGTGAATTATTTACTTCATTTACCTTAAAGTAAAAACTGAACAAGATATATAATTGTACAAAAAAGCACAAACACACTTAAAAAATTATAACATATATAGGAATACATGTAAATTATGATATAAATTTTGATCATATCAAATGTTTTGTAAGCCATATGGTAACCAGTCAATTCGTACTCAAATTTACCATCTTGAACCCAAGTCATTTCGTACCATGTCTGTTTGGTCATTTTGCACCTCAGTCATTTATTGTGCAGCTTAGTTGAATGATAAATAGTAAAATGTTGAATTACTGATTTAAAAAATAAACATGAGGCAAATGCAACTATATTGAATCCTCACCCTTTAATAAAGAAAGAAAGAACAAGAACACATATATTTTGTTACACTTAATCAAACACTAGACCACACAGTCATAATTCTACATCGAAACTGATGTGACTTGATTCTAACGATTGTTTATCCAACAGCAATAAGGCAGGAATAGGCAGAGAATATGTCGACATTGGGCGTAGGTCTATATAAGATGGGCGGTGTGTGGTTGTGTGTGTGATTTTGTATCATATAAAATGATCATTGCCATGGGTTACTTGTCAGTTCATTTTAAATATGTACATGTTCAGAAAAGTGAATTCAATAGGGTTAATGGCCACTGAAAACACATTTCATCATTAATTTACTTCCATTATTCATTTAAACCTTTGCTCACTTTACAAGGTATGTTTACACGTCAAGTGGCATACCATGACAAAAATATAAGCGGGCAGCATGGCCCAGTGGTAGAGTGCCCGCCTGATGCGCGGTCGGTCTAGGATCGATCCCCGTCAGCTGACCACTGGTTTTTTTTCTCGACATAACCATATGTCCGACGCCGATATAACCGTAATTTAATGTGTTGAGTGCGTCGTTAAACAAACCAAAAAAAAAAAAAAAGACAAAAATACGATACTGGGTACAAAATGACCAAACATTATGGTACGGGATAAAAGTAGGCATGAAATGGCAATGATACGAAATGACCAAAACACTATGGTACGAAATGTATGGTAGAAAATGACTAGTAACCAGCCACACACACCAAATACTATATAAATGCACACCAACTTACTGATAAATCAGTATTTATAAACACTTCACAACTTTTGTTTTAATAATTAGTACTCAGCTGTGCTATCACTGGAACTTGACCCACAGTATAAAAAAGACAATATTAATTGCTAAATGAAAATGACGATTACAGTAAAATCATATCAGACCTTGTGGGTACTTATCACTTTCATTTTCAATTAAATTCAGTATCGTGTAAAGATTGTAAAATAAGTTCTGGATGGATTCGAAATGATTCCATCACATTTTGTGGTCCAAAAATATCTTTCCGAGTTCCTGACAATGAATGACTGAATGAATGAATGTTTAACGACACCCCAGCACGAAAAATACATCGGCTATTGGGTGTCACACTATGGTAATGCGGAAAACATTAAATGTGAAATCATCACATGATAAAAATGCAAAGGTGAAATAAAAAACACAGTGTAAAGGACTGTGTAAAAGTACAAATATCACAGAGATATCAACTTAAAATTTTGAATAAAATTCAGTATCTCGTAAAAATTGTAAAATAAGTGCTGGATGGAATCGAAATGATTCCATCACAGATCGTGAACCAAATATATCTTTTCGAGTTTTTTTTTTCTTCAAAAACGTACACTCCACCAAAATGTAAATGAATGAATGAATGAATGTTTAACGACACCCCAGCACAAAAAATACATCGGCTACTGGGTGTCAAACTATGGTAATGGAAATAAATAAGGTGATGATCAACATCAATACAAAATTTCAAAATCTAAATAAAAACACAAATATCACGTATAATAATCACAGTGGAAATACAAAGATCACGGATACTGACTTTTATTCTAAACTTTAATTTGTGCTGTATTGGCCATTCTCTAAGAGAATGTTACACCCCTGCACCACGGTGAGGTTACAGCACGCGCAGGGGCCACCAAAATGTGGTGCACCGTCAGAGTACACTGACAATGCTCACACCGAGTCCTGACAATGAATGAATGTTTAACGACACCCCAGCACGAAAAATACATCGGCTATTGGGTGTCACACTATGGTAATGTGATACACATGAAATGTTAAACAACATCAATAGAAAATGCAAAAGGTAAATAAAAAAACACAGTGTAAAGGACTGTGAATAATACAAAACTCACAGATACATCAACTTAAAATTTGGAATAAAATTCAGTGTCACGTAAATATTGTAAAATTAGTTCTGGATGGAATCGGAATGATTCCATCACAGATCGCGAACCAAAAATGTCTTTCCGAGTTCCTGACAAATGCTTACACTCCACCAAAATGTGGCGAACCGTCAGAGTACACTGACAATGCTCACACTGAGGTGGAGGATCTTTCTACAAGATATATGAATGGGTCAAAAATGTATGACCGATGCGGGCACGACACAAGACTACTTCATCCTTTCTGCACTGTCTATAGGAGGACTGCCACTCTCCCAAGACTGGCTTGATGGCATTAAGCTTATTCGCAACCGCAACGTCCCAATCATGTTGCCAAGTCGAAAAGATAAACTGGTTAATGTTATGTTTAAAATCAGTATAAAGGACACCAATCCTGGCATAAGGCATATCCAAAGCAGACTTGGCAGCAGAATCTGCCTTTTCATTACCCCTAATACCAACATAGCTGGGTACCCAACAAAATATCACATCTTTTTTGGCAATTGATAAAAAGACACACTTTCGTATCAAAATCCCAATTAAGGGATGGTCAAGCTTCATATTACGTAAAGCCTGAAGACACGAAAGTGAGTCAGTAAAAATATTAAATTTGGATGCATTCGAATCTTTGAGTTCATCTAAGGCTTTAATAACCCCCCAAACTTCAGCACTAAATATTGATGCCGAGTCGGGCAGTCTCATGGAAAGAATTGTGTCTGAAAAACTGTAGCACAAGCCACAGAATTCCCATCCCGTGATCCGTCTGTATACACAGGAATGTAATCACGGTACCTGTCTTGAAATTCCAAGAAAAACTGTTTATAAACAACAGCATCTGTACGATGTTTCTGCAGATGCGAAAGATGAAACACAATTTTAGGTGGTGTAATACAAAAGTGTCAGATAAATCAATGTTGGAATGAATGAATGAATGAATGTTTAACGACACCCCAGCACGAAAAATACATCGGCTATTGGGTGTCAAACTATGGTAATGAAAATAATGATATAAATAAAAACAGTGTAAATACAAATACAAATATCACGGATAAGATCACAGTGTAAATACAAATATAAATATTACGGATACTGACTTTTATTCCAAATTTGTGCTGTATTGGCCATCCTCTAAGAGAATGTTACACCCCTGCACCACGATGAGGTTACAGCACGCGCAGGGGAATAAATTTGGATGCATTCGAATCTTTGAGTTCATCTAAGGCTTTAATGACTGCCCAAACTTCAGCACTAAAGATCGATGCCGAGTCAGGCAGTCTCATGGAAAGAATTGTGTCTGACGGAAAAACTGTAACAAGCCACAGAATTCCCATCCCGTGATCCGTCTGTGTACACAGGAATGTAGTCACGGTACCTTGAATTTCCATGAACAATTGCTTATATGCCACAGCATCTGTACGATCTTTCTGCAGATGCGAAAGATCGAACACAATCCTAGGTGGTGTAATACACCAAGGTGGTAAAACAAAATATGAAGGAGTTTCCAAAGTGTCTGATAAATCAATGTTGGAAAGCGATACAAAACGCTTAATGCGAAGACCAAATGTACGAATAGCATTTGGCCTTGCATCAAACAACTTCATATATTTGTTGTCAAACACCGCATTATGTGTAGGATGTGTTGGTAATGATTTGATCTTGGTTGCATACTGCAGAGAACGCTTTGCACGTCTAGCAGCCAAACAAGGTTCGTCTGCATCAACGTACAAGCTCTCTACAGGAGATGTTCTAAATGCACCAAGACAAAGCCTAAGTCCCTGATTGTGTATAGGATCTAGCATCTGCAAGTAAGACTTACGTGCCGACCCTTACACAATGCATCCATAATCAAGTTTTGTTCTAATTAAATATCTATACAGATGGAGCATAACCCTTCGGTCTACTCCCCATTCTGTATTACCAATAACTTTTAAAATATTCAGAGCTTTTAAGCCCTTCTTTTTCACATATTTAAGATGGGGCACAAATGATAGTTTCCTGTCAAATATAACCCTCAGACATTTAGTCTCCTTAACAACTGGAATTGATTTTTGTGGAAAAACAACTGTGGGTCTAAGTGGAGACCTCGTTTCTGGCAGATATGCACACAAAGCCATTGTCAGTTGTCCATTGCTGAAGTTTATTCAAGCAAAGCTGCAACTTACGTTCAATGATACTCATATTGGACGATCTATAGCAAATCTGAAAATCATCGACATATAACGAGCAATCCACATCAGGTGTTAAACACTGGGTGATGCTGTTAATCGTCAAAGAAAATAAAGTTACAGACCAGATACTACCTTGAGGGTGAATGTCAGACAAAGTCGACCCCATCCTAACTTGAAAATATCTATCTCTTAAAAATTGAGAAATGAAAACAGGAAGACGACCTCTAAGGCCCATGCCATGGAGGTCGTTTAAAATCCCATACTTCCACGTGGTATCGTAAGCTTTCTCCAGATAAAAAATCACTGAAACCAAGTGCTGATTATGGATTAAAGCTTCCCTGCAAAACGTTTCAAATCTAACAAGATGATCAACCGTGCTACGTCTAGATCGGAACCCACATTGCACGTTATTGGGCAATTTGTGAGATTCAAGATACCAGACAAGTTGACGATTGATCATTCGTTCCATGGTTTTACAAATGCAGCTTGTCAAAACGATAGGGCGATAACTCGTAGGATTAATTGGATCCTTACCAGGCTTCGGAATAGGAATAATAATTGCATTCCTCCAATCAGCCCCTGCGCGTGATGTAACCTCACCGTGGTGCAGGGGTGTAACATTCTCTTTGAGAATGGCCAATACAGCACAAAATTGAAGTTTTGAGTAAAATTCAGTATCCGTAAAATTCTGTTATATTTGTGTTTTTGTTTAGACTTTGAATTTTTATATTGATGTTGATCATCACTTTATTTATTTGCATTACCATAGTTTGACACCCAATAGCCGATTATTGTTCGTGCTGGGGTGTCGTTAAACATTCATTCATTGTTTTCATTAATCAAGCAACCTGTTTCGCTCTTTGAATGCATCCTTGCACGTATCGGTAAACCATAGTTTATTGAAACGCTTTGGCCCACTGCCGAAGTCTTAGGAACAGTTTCGTCTGCAATATCCTTCAAGATGGAAGTGAACAAAGACATCAGGGATCATCAGCATCAGTAATGGCAAATTGTTGCAGTCGAGTGCTACACAGATGCTGAAACTGACCCCAATTTGCCTTCGCCAACTTCCACCTTTGTACCCTTTCAAGCGATGGTGGTCTATCATTCTCCAAAATAATGGGAAAGTGGTCACCACCACAAGGGTGTGAATCAACTTTCCAGGAGAAATCAAGAAAAGGTGAAGGACTACAAAGGGTCTATAGAAGTGAACGAACCACTTGCAGAATGAAAATGTGTAAAATGTGTATGATTTTTTATCATTAAATAAAAGTAAGTCATTTTTTGACATCCTCACATCCCCACAGTATGGTGACCATTAACATCTCCCATAACAATGAAGGGAGTAGAGAGCTGGTCAAGAAGACCTTGAAAATCCCTAGAATTAAAAGTAAAATGGTTTCGAGGAGGTAAATAAACTGAGCACAGAGTTATAGTTTTATAAGCCGTGACTTTTACAGCCACCGCTTGTAAATTGGTATGTAATGTTACTATACTCTGAGGAATATTTTCATTAACAATAATGGAAACACCTCCAGATGCTCTATTGTCAGTTTCGTGAAACTTATGATAGAGGTTAAATCCTCTCATAGTAATATGATCAGTGGCCTTCAAGAACGTTTCCTGAAGACACACTGCAAGAGGATTTTGTTTTTGAACTAAAATACTTAATTCATCAAAATTGGGCCTAAGCCCACGGCAGTTCCACTGAATTAGACATCAGGGGGACGTATGGGATTGATCTTTGTTTTTTTCCTTTGACTTAGATCGTGAGTGAATTTGAGGCAAATTATCCATCTCATCACCCATATCCATCCAATTGTTTTCAAACGTCCCGAAGAGCACTCATTACTGATTTTTGTTCCCCTTTTCCTGACAAAGGAGGACCACTAGGGCCTGGCACCATAGCAGTCGACCTACCTGATAGATTCTGCGAATCTAGTGACACTTGTGTGACTTTTGTACAAGTTTTAGGTCTTAGGGAAGCTTCTGCGAAATTTCATGGTGTTTCTGGGCTGCCTTATCAGCCTGTTTAGTAGCTTTTTCAATATCAGAAAATATCTCCAGGTAATGTCAGTATTAGTTTAAATACTTCTTGTGGAAACCTTGACTGCCATAGCATATGATATACCTGCTATGACAGGAGTTTCGGTTTCCACAAATTTCCTAGCCTCAGGAAATGGCAAGTTTGTCAACGTTTCTCGAATTTCCATTTGGCACATTCTCGCGAATATTCAAAATGGTTTTCCTTACAGTTGACACAAAGAATGTCATTAGTACATGTTTTACTGTCATGGTCAAACTAACCACATGTCAACTTGTTTTGACATGTAGTTTGACCATGACCAAACTTCTGACACTTAAAACAGCGTAAGGGATTCGGTATAAATGGCACAACATATATACTGAGATATCCAGCTTTGACTGATTGAGGAAGGACTGGTGTATTGAAAGGTGTATTGAAAGTATTCGTAAACTCATTGTTCCGACGAATATTAATCCTTTTCATCGATGATAATTTTCAGC